>JAGKRY010000103.1:0-80183 GCA_020002325.1 Chrysosphaeria jannelii
TTGAACTTGAGGAAGCTGCTCTTCAATAGCGGCCAAATCAGCAGATCCACTCTCGCCACAGAGTTTAAACGTTTTAAGTCCATGACGATCAAGAAACGATTCTAACCAGCCGCTCGAGAGCGTGATGTCGAATTCAGTAAGACCAAGAGCTTTTGCGAACTCTTCGGCTTTTTTTGAAATCATCAAGCCATTGATTCGCTTCTTTTGAGCTTCACATTGGAATACCCAATTGGAAACGGCAGTATCAAGATGAGGGAACTTTACTGTACGTTCCCTTTACCTTTGAGTTCAGAATTGCCCACTATAGCTAAATACTTCTCACTCTGTGACAGAATGTTTGATATTGTAGGCTGCGTAGGGGCTTTGTTAAGGCTGAACTCTACCCGGGCCCATTGGGCTAGTTCGGCTTGACTTTTTGAAGAGCGTTGATGCTCCAAACAAATTAGTTTTTTATGTTCATTTGTCAGGTTTCCATGGTGAACTTTCTCTTGTCCCTCCCGTAGAATTATATTAATGGTTGCCTGTGAGATTTGAGGGATAGAAAACTTCTCCATAGCCCACTGTGCTAGTTTTACTTCTGTGAGGGTAGGCCCACGTTCAGCTCTCTCTAAAATCTGCTTGCGCATTGCAGCAGACAGCTTCTTGTAATTCCGTGTGGCTTTTGGCATTGTATGTCAATGAAGAAGAATTCCGTATGTAAATCAGCATAAACAACTGTTGGGTGTGGTCCCTTTTACTCAACTCAGTTTGCTCAATCACTAGGCTGTCCTATGGACATAGCCTCTCTCATGCTTCCCTCCTCTTTCCGGTGAGATCACTACCATTCATATATATTCCTGTTCTTTGGTTGGTTGTTGGTTGCGTGGCTCCATGCATATGGGCGATATGCACGTCGGAGTGCCTAGGAGATGTTCTATGGTCCTTTGGACTTAGTTTAGATGATACACACAATCTTCTCTTTCCACTTTCGCCCTCCCTAGGTCCGGCACCTGGGGAGGCACCTCTCGGCAGATTTGTTCTGCACCCTCGAGACAGCAGCAGGGAGACGTTGTCCTCACAGGTGCTCAGCCATTCCCTTTCTCTCCGACTGCTCGTGCTGGGTCTTGTCCCGTGTCATGCCTGGTGCATGGCACGTGACCGTGAGGGGCATTCTGTTGATACAGTGAAACTCATTTATAAGCATACACTTTATAAGCATAAAAGCTTATAAGCATAAAATTCTCTGGCCCCATGCATTTTACTATGGGCATGAGCATAAAATCTTGTATTAGATTATTGCATAAAACTTTTTCTTGTCCCATACAGAAAAAAAATTATGCTTATAGATGTAACAGTTCCATGGCCTGTTTTCAAGGAAAATCTCCCCTGAAAATGGGGGGTTGGAATAAAATTTTAATAGTATGTACATAATAGCAATAGTAGCCCTTTCATCGCCACATAATTCCTACCTTTGTCTTTTTCAAATGGCACCAATCTTCCATTCTCGCCAATCAAGTTCAACTAAGCAGGCACAGCGAAATGGCCTTAATGATAAGTAACGTCAAGAAATACGCCAGTATTATGCTACTCACCGTGGATTGTCTCAGAAAGATGTTTCTACATGGGCTTCAAGACATTGTAGATTTGACGTTGGTCAAAGACTAGGTTTTGTGCTATTTTTTTTTTTTCACTTCATACTTTGGTACTAGTGGTAATGTTACAAATTTTTTTTCGAAGAATATGAATATGCATATCTTCTATATAAGCATAAAATCTCTGGCCCCAACGTATGCTTATAAACAGGTTTCACTGTAAACAGATGATAAGTCAGCAGACATGCGCGGATCGCGGAAGTATGGAGAGCAATAGTGTGTGACCGTATCTGGGAAAATAGGTCAGATCGATGAATTGAGAGGCTATGGAAATGACTATCTTATATATGAGGACGAGTCCCGGATTGCTGATTCGAAGAAGAAGAGGCAGAACTCCAAGCTCAAGAAGAAGACACGGTCGTCCCAGTGGCTTGACAGCTTGGATGCCGCCAGTTACAGCGGACGAGGCCATACAAAATAGAGGATTCCCAAGTAAAAAGAGCGGATGTGATTCAGAGTCTCTTGACAGATATGACTGAAGCACGGGTGCCCGAAGGTGAAATACGAGAAACCGACGGGAGTGGGAAGTTGGTATCGGGACCCAATTCATGTAAGAGAAGTAGAAAAAAGAGAAAACAGTGCTTTAAGAGGTACCCGCCGATGTAGCGAGCAAAATCTCAACACATTCCCTACTCTCAGTACATTGTTCAGAGCCTGTTAATAAGGCCTCATAAAAGTTAGTGGGAAAGCTCTTGCTATGGATTTTTTATTGGCGTAAACCATTTTCATAACCTCATGAACATCTAATGCTGTCTCCAGCAAGAAAGCACAACAGGTAAATAAATCTTATCCGAGTTCCCCGCTAGGGTAAGGCGATCCTATATTTAAAAGTAAACGTATAGCATAATGATTAAAAAAAAGAAAAGGACTTTTCATAATGGAGGACATTCCCTCTAGGGTTCCTGAGACGGAGGAGGAGATGCGAGAGAATCGCAGGAGAATGAACAATAGCGAATTCTTTGCCTTTGCTGCACAAGATGTGAAAGAAGACTATATCATGGGCCTTACTTTGATGGACACTTTCAACAGCCTCCCAAGAAGTGCTTCTCGTATAGACAGAAGCAAAGCGTGGCGCCGGTTGACACGGATATCGCGAAACGAAGGCACGCTTCCCGAGACAGAGGAAGAGTGGAATGCAGAGCCCAAAGTTGAAACTCCCATTAAAAAAGTAGACTTTGGTTACAATATCCAGCTGGGGAAGAATGTACATGTTGGTGTGGGGAGTACATGGCTTGATTGTAGGACCATTACCGTAGGAGATGGCACACAAATTGGTTCGAATTGTACATTTATAGCCGTGGACCATTCCTTGCACTACAGGCATCGAGAATGGCCCGGTTTGCCCTCCCCGTGCATTGCTAAACCTATCACCATTGGCAAAAACTGTCTTATCGGGCCAGGCGTCGTGATTTTACAAGGAGTTACGATTGGTGATGGCGTCACCATTAGCCCCAGGAGCGTTGTGACCAAGGACATCAAAGACAATATGACTGTCTTCGGCATCCCAGCAAGGCCCATCAGCCAAGAGGACTTTGCACGCCTTTAAGGAGATCACAACGTCGTCGGAGGTTAATAGACTGCGCGAGGCGATTTACGGCAATTGGAGACTGAACGAATCGCTCATCAGACACAGTATTTTACAGTGGCCTAAAAGTGTCAGAATTTATATAGACTGTAAAATGTCAGAATATGGGATGCATTCACCACCAATGCTTTTTTATTTACAAAATATTACCTTTTCACCTACAAGCAGCTATATCCATAGAAATAAATGCAATAAAATACAAAAAAATAGACCATGCCCTGATTCCATTTACCTCCATCATTCAAAATGCAATCTATACCAGGAGAATTGTTTCATATAATTATCTGTCATTTGGCACCAGACGATGTCTTTACTTTACAGCAGGTATGCCGACGCTTCTACTGCCTTGCAGGCGAGCCCTCTCGATGGAAAAGATATTGCATGAATGACTTTAGGCATTGGAGTGAAAGCGATCTTTCCAGGATCAATACCAGCAATGATGTTCCTTGGCGAAAACTATGGATGATAAGGAAGAGAGAGAGTCGCCAGCTGGAGAAACAATTCGATACCATCGTAACAGATCCCAAAAACAAGATGAAGAATATATGGAACATTTCACAGCATGGCGAAAACGCCATTGACTTTCTACTAGAACACGCCCTATGGATGAACTCTGAGAAGCAATACTATAAATATCATCTCCCAGAAATGTTCTTTGCCGATAAAACGCTGTCTGCAGTACAGAGACATCTCTTTATTCAAGAGCTCGTCAAGGTACGAGACAATATAAAGGGGCCAAGTGACCTTGAGCGGCCTATAGCTGCTATTGGCCTTATTTGCGAAAAGAACTATGACTTTACCATTGCCTCTGTTCAGAACCGTCTCGACGAATGGGCTCATGAATTTACATTGCAGCACCCAAACTTCTACCAGAAACCTCTCTATGAAAAATCTCTTCTTCTTCTTTCGTGGTTACAGGATAAGGGACTGCGTTGTAGACAGGAGAATCTACACACAGCCGATTTTATGCTTCATCGCGTTTTGGAAGATCCGGAACTCTATTGCAGTCCTGATTTGGCGCGTATAGTATACACTCTAGTAGCTCACCGTGTCCATATTCCCACAGCATTCTGTAGTTTGTATGAGTCTCTGTATGTCTTGGTCTTGGATTCAGACAAGGACTATGTCGGTGAAAGACGTAATGTAAAAAGTTTTTACATTGATGTAGCAAAAGACGCAAAAACAGCCAACATTCAAAATCCTTCTAATATTCTATACACAGTACCGCTCCCAACAACATCTGTTTTATGTCAGTATTATAATGATATTACCCAGTATTGCAAGAGCGACATGGCTTTCCTCAACAGTGCCGTCGATCGTAGCGATCGTAGACCGGGGGGCGCTTCTCTTCATTTCAAAGAATTGCTTCATGACATGGACTGGGCCTTGAGCATTGTTGACAAAGCTAACTATACAGCATCTCTAGGGGCCCTTTTTAAGGATATTAGTTCAAAGTGGGCTGAAGACACATGGATGGCGGAAAAGTATATTTGGCCTCATTACACACAGGAAACCCTGCTAGCTCACCCTCAGACGAAGCTTCCAAGTATGCCATTTCAAGATGTTCAGAAACTCGATGCAGAGGGAAGCTATGATCAGGAACGTAGCATATTTAGAGCCACTTTTTCAAACCAAATGTATACACCAGGACAGCTAGTAAGATCGATGGAGACTAGCAAGGCTGGTATCGTCCTCGAGACGGCAAATTTCGGATTTATTGGCTCTGGTACTCCCTACTATCATGTCATCTCATCAGATGGGTATGATGTATACTGGAGCGAGAACAGCACGGAAAGGACCCTAGATGCATCTCTTGTTACAATCGGGCTTATGGTTGGTGCTGGTCGAGTGTTTAAAAGATTTAATGAGGAAAAGTGCATGTTTGAATAATTTCTTTCTTCAAGGTGCTTAAGAATTGAATTTTGATTTGGGAATGTATAAATTCTCTAAAAAGCATCTACTTGAACTACTACCTAATAAACTCAGACCCACCTTGATATGCCTACTTACTTACCTGATGAAGGCCATAAAATAGTACACTGATCAAAGCCTCCTCGTCCTCTCCATCATAGCGATGCCCGAATCTTGCCAGTATGTGGCTATCAAATTTTTCGTCTCCTGTTTCAACTTGGAGACCATGACATGTTCCAGCAGGGATTTTTTATCGTCAGCTTTCTGAAACTTTGATACTAGCCCAACATTCTTATCCACCCAGTGAGAACGCAACAGCAGGCTTAAAACGGCATCATCGTTGTTGATATTGATATACCTTCTCATAGCAGAGCTTCTTTGACTAGAAGCATCTATATGGTGATGAAAGGCTGCTAAAAGGGTGAACTTGAATATTTTGCTGTTTTCATAGAGCTACATCATTAGTTGAAAAAAATTATAATGGATTACTCCCTCCAGATCATACCTTTGTAATCATTTCGCGTAGTGATTTACGGTGTATTTTAAAGTATTCGTCTGCAATTTGTTTTACATAGTAGCTCGGACGTTTAGTGAGAACGTCAATGAGCCGTGGTGTAGCAGCTTCCAGATCTGTTGTCAGCATATCCAAATATGTCATGTCTTCGTCGTGCTGCTGCTGTAAATATGCCACTTCTTGCATCCTTCTCTCCATGTACGATAGCTGCTGATTTGCAGGATAGGGTACCCGAGGGACTTCGATCAAGCTTTCAAAGTATCGGTTGATCCAATCATCGTTAAAGTTGAATTTTGGGTCCATGTCGTTTTTAGCAGCAAAAATGACTTTTCGAATTTCCATCATTTCATATTCTGATCTTCCAAGCAGCAAGTCATTCATCATAGATATGACATTGCTATTCTGAATCGCCGAAGCCTTACCTCCCCTCTTTCGTTGCATGTTCGCCTTGTAGTTTCCTGGAACGGAGACCAAACAATGGCTCTCCAAAAGCAAATAGGCTGCACCCTTCTCAGCCCCTAAACTTGCCGCCTTAATGATGTGTTTCGATACACCCGGATATGGAAATCTATCTAGGTCTTGAAAGATGGTAGAGTTGGTGCTACTTTTATAGCAAAAATTGATCTGCTCAATCTCATGGGACTGTTTTGTTGAAAGGAAGCGGAAAAGACTTGTACCATTTCCCAGATTTACATTATTCATCAGGACCAGCCGGATAAACGCTGCGTCGTACACTGTATCAATCTCTTTTCCGTGTTAGTAACAAAATGTGTAGACCATGTACATACGCATCTCATTCATCTCACACTGCTGCACAAGAGCGTCTTGCGCATTAGGAGAGGGATAATTGGGCCCTGGAGGTAGAGGATAGATGCCATTCATTTTGGATGTAAAAGGAGAAATTGTATTAAAGGATACAAAAAAGGTCTATATGAAAATAAAGACGAAGAATTGAAAGGCATATGAATGACTGGAAATGGTAACTGCTTTTTTTCCTATAAAAAAAACCTAGAATGAGATTTATTTCTGGGAGACTAGGGACGAAAATCATCCAACGAAATGTTCATACTCGGGATGATAATCTTATGGAAAGAGGCGCTAAAATGAAACGGGAAGCCAGAGCCATAGAAATAGGAATAATATTGAAAGTGTAAGACTCGCAAAGCCTTTACACTGAATCTTTCTCACGCCCGTTATTCTAATGGTGAAACGTTAATGTACATGGTGATCATTGTAGAAAAAGCATTCCACGTGATAAATTCGCTACGCTGTGGGGCTCCGATCTTGACTAGAAGAGGGTGCTTCCGAAGCGATGTTGCAGGGAAGCATCCGAAAGAATGTCTCTTGCCAAGGTTGCTGACAGCGGCTTTCATGACGCACGTGCCTATGATAAGCACCGCCCATCTTATGAAGCCAAAGTGGTAGCATCTTTACTAGAACAGCTGGGGGTCAAGGAAAAGGCCACCATTGTGGAAATTGGCGCTGGAACAGGAAAGTTTACAGAGGTTCTTGTGGATCAGGTTCATCTAGACACAAAAATTATTGCTGTGGACCCCCATGAGAACATGCTTTGGCAGTTGGCCCAAAAGAACCTACCGCAAGTACGGGTACAGGGTGGTCACGCCGAAGACCTGTCAGCCATCGCCAGTGGTACGGCAGATGCCGTTATTGTGGCACAGGCCTTTCATTGGTTTTCTACGGACAAGGCCCTTTCCGAGATTCACCGTATTCTTGCCCCTAATGCTTCTGTTGGTGTGATTTGGAACATTGAAGACTGTACGTGGATGCCTCCCATGCTCATCTAATACAAAGAAGATAACAAACCACAACGATGGCCTGCCTCCAACGAGCTTGGAAACGACTTGAACCGTCTTGTCCACTGTCTTCCCGACGATGGAAGCTCTCGTTTCCGTAACGAACAATGGCAGAATGCCTTTGTAAAAGCCGCAGAGGTGTCCCTCTTTAGTCCCTACAAAGACGACATGGCGAGCTGGTCCGTGACCTTGACGCCAGATGCCCTATGGGAGCGGCTTTGCACCTTGAGTCAAATGGCTAATCTTCCAGCCTCCGGATCAGAGGAGGAAATTGACAATATCAAAGCGGCTCGTTTTGCTTTTGATGCAGCCATCCAAAAATGCCCAAACCAAAGCCTCGTGACGGTCCATGGCAAGACCTACTATGCCTGGGCAAAGAAGTTATAAATATATACAATTTTACTTTTTATTTTCCAAAAATAATGAAAAAGATAAAAAAAGAGTCTTATTCACTGGCAGAAATGTACATCACTACACGTTAATTCAAGTTTTTTTTGTCGTTTTTGCATACCATTATTGCCGCGCACAAATGCATCGCCGTAGTTCCTTCGTTTTATTCCATTTGCGTACTCTTCCGTCTTTTCGAGCGTAATGTTCATATAGCCATCCACTGACTGCAATTCGCCTGAGATGCAATTAGAAACTGCTACCAATACACGCCAAAGGCACTCCGTACCCTTGTATATAACGCCAGAGTTCAGCTTTACTGTCACTAGACTTCCAATCAGCTCGCTTAAGAAGGAGCTAGGGTCCTTGCTGCCTTCAGAGCCTCGGTCTGCCGCGTCGTTGTCCATTATGTCGTTTGGTTTTGGAAAGTGCGCTGCATAATTGCATAATGGGCCGTATTACGTAATACGATTGTGCGATGACTAAGTGATGAAGTGATGATGTCATGCGTTTTATTTCAAGATTGCTGTTCCATGTGTGTTGGCAAGTTGTAGTCTGCATAGTCTGCATGTACAAAGGCCCGATCCACAATAGGGACGGATTCGAGAACGTACTGCAGACTTTCGCTTACATCATGGCTGTCCTTTAGGGACGTATGGGCGTCCAAAACGACGTCAACTTCTACGTAGAGCTTGTCGCCAGCATGGTACGCCTGGAGGCCCTGTATCTTCTTGATGGCCTTGGCGAAGCGCATGGTAAGGTAGAGGACTGGCATGTTAGTAGGGAATAAAAATAAACATGATACACACGTATATTGCGCTGGTCAGCTGTTGCCGAAGAGCCTGAAAGGTGCTGGATGTGTTCTAGGGATGTGCTGGACCAGTTGTAAATAACCACAATGGACAGCAAGAGACCGCCTAGAGCATCCAGCCACCAAATACGGGCATAGTAACCAACTAAGATTAGTAAAAAACAGACGAAAAGAGACAGTGTATGACAAACCAATGGGGAAAGCAATGGACCCAGCATTGAAAATGACATCCGTTATGGCGTCAGCAGCACTATCTTGTTAGTTTCGCATTGGCTTTTCTTCAGACATACAGTGCCTGGACACTCGAGTTCTTGACGACACGGCACCACAGCCAGCACAGCCCCTTGATGACAATGGTAGACAGCATGATGATGAGAGCAGGGAGGCCAAGTTCTATGACCTCATGGTCGCCAGAAAAGAGCCTTTCTGTGGCTTGGAGCATGACCTGCACAAATGATGTAATCATAATGATGCCAAAGACAAGCACACCCAGGGGTTCAAGCCGTCGACGGCCTGTCGGATACATGTACTGGTCTTGCTTGCTAATGAGCCACGTCGTCGTCCATACAATCGCCGTGGAGAGAAAGTCCAAGACGGCATCCACCAAGCTCGCCAAGACGGAAATCGACGGCACGGTCATGATGACAGCCGTCTTTCCAGCTAGCAGAATGGCATTGGCAGCAAAATTGATATAGATAGCAAGCGTCACAATCGGAGCTGTGCTGTCAACGCCGTCATCGTCCTCTACAAGCTCTGGAATGTCTGCCACGCACGGCGACTGCAGGCTCCGGACAGAGACATTGTCTTCGTCGTGGCTCCCGAGAAGAGGCGTTGTCTCGGACGGCCGGAAAATGCCCCGCGGTGTGCGAACAACTTTCTTGACAGAGCTTGAAGACTGAGCAGCATCCTTGCTCTCGGAAGAATCGGTCTCTTCACAAATGGCGGCTGGAATGTCCACCCGGCCGTCCGAGTACTCATTGAGAAGATCGTGTGGGAGAGACGACGAGAGCAGCCTGTCAATGTACAGATATTGCTGGATCAGCATATTATTTCGTTCGTAATAGGCACGGATCTTGGTCGGGTACTCTGCCAGCTTCTCCTCGGACATCCAGTACCGCTCCCAATGATACCTCTTGGTCTTCCCAATCAACCGTTCGCTACGCGGAAGAAAAGGCACGGGCAATGGCGGATTCTCCTCATCAATCAGATTATTTGACGAGGAGCGTCGCTGCATGAGCGAAGCCAATGCGCCACGGGAAGCAAACATGGGCCCCTCTTCCAGAATCCACTTGCTCTGTGGGACATGGTTCAATGGGAGTGACATTTTACGATTGAGATGCTTTTACAAGTTGAAATCTACCTCGAGTCCACGACTTGTGTGAAGGCGTAGAAAAAGTGTCATCACGTGATATATTTCATTACTGTTCAGGTTGTCGTGAGTCGTGACGTCTACTTTTACGTATAAGGTGTATGTATGCTTGCGTTCCAGGACCATTCCCTCTCGCCGCCGGATGCAAAAATGGCACGGTTCGCAAGGAATTCGACTGGTTTGCGTTCTCCTGCAAAGTTCGAGGCATGACGTCACGACGATTATGTGATCCGCTATTTTCCAGATGGACCCACATTTGCACATCTCGAGCTGAAAAATACACTTTGCATCGGGGGTGCCCAAGCAAGCCTTGGGCGTTGTCCGAAGCTATCCTAAAGCTACATAGTATTTTGAAGCTACAACGTCGAGGCTGTTGGAAAAGCATAATGGCGAGCTCGGAGCTGGGCTTTCCATTGGGCCTAATACTTGACTACCACCGGGGGTCGTATTGAAGCACATCGGCCCACTTTTATCGGCACGTCAACTGCATTTGATTCAGTTGCTGCATGCGAACTTTTCTTTTCTTTTATTTTTCTTCCGCTGGTGTTATGGCTTTCACGAGCGGCAGGGGATCTAGATGTGCACTCAACTTTTTTTTAAGGATCAGAAGCAGCATTTCCAATGTCCTTTTTTACCCAGATCAACGCCATGTGTTGGATTGAGCCTGCTTATTTTTATCTCAAAAAAGCCATGGCAGCCTGTAAAAAATGAGAGCTGAGACACGCCACAATGACGAGGCCAAACCCCCTTTTCAGGGAGTCTTGGGGCTCCTTTCTCCACCAGAGTTAAATAAAGTCACTGAAAAAAAAAGAGACGCAAATGGAATGCCGTGCACTAGAATATTGTAAAAAGATTGGTTTCTGTGCCTCAACTTTCACATTTTCAGCTCCAAGACAGATGTTTTACATGTAACCAAGGGTCCGTATTTCCACTGAACGCTACTCTTTTCTTTTTTTCTTTTTTCTCTTTGAGGATTGCCATATCGTGCAAAAAGGCTAGTCGTATTATGTTTGGCGTAATATTTTTCGTGGCCTTCCATAAAAGCATCCGTGACTTTCTCCTCATCATCCCTTTCTTTTTTTTGTTTTTTTCCTGCATCCTGGAGAGGAAAAAAAAGTCGAAATAAAGACTTCCGTTGTCAATTTTCACTCTGACGCACCTGAATCGATTTGGGATGTGCTCAGTCTGAAGTAAAGAAAGTCTACGTTCGTTTTGATCATTCTTGTCGAGTCCGGCATTTTCTCACCCGCCGCTCGACTGTACCAGTAAGTAGTCCTTCCCCCCTTGTTGTCTCTGCATTCCTCGCATACGCCTTGCACCTAATAAGGGTATCGCGTTTCTTGCGTCTTGATTCAGAGAGAAAGGGCGTTTGCGCCTCTGTTGGCTTGAAGCACTGTCTTGAATATCTCTTTGCTCGACTGTCTGAAAGCCTCGTGGGGTTTTACCGGGCCCGTACACCGTTCCACGAATTCGTTGCCACAGTCCTCTGTTCCCTTTCTTTTTTTACTTGTTTTCCTCGGAATGTCCGTTTTGACGTCTCTAACGTTTTGCCTTACAGTAACCATCGTTTTCTAGCACCGTCCTGTCCATACCCGCCGAATTGTCATTGTAATAGCAAAAAGACCCAAGTACATAAAATTGCAAGGTAAAAAACCCCAGAAAATATCTGCTCTTCGTGGAAGCCATATCACCGACGCCACTGTGCAACAGTCCAGTTGTCTTGCCTAGACTGAAGAAGAGCAGCTCCAACACCTACTGACTGAAGACGCATTTCATCCCAGCGTTGGCGTTTTTTTCTCATTTCCGGCCATCTCTTGAGCTCTTCTATTTAATCATAAAACATTCCCCAGACATGCCCAGATTTCCGAATGCATTCAGTCGTCGCAAACCGACCGACAAAAGCGCAGAGAATGCTCCTGTAACTGAACATACGTTCCGTGTCTTTGAACGAAAAGACGCCGTAGTCTACCCAAGAGGATCAAAAGACTCGGGATATTTGCCAGTCAAGTCTCAAACCCAAAATAAGCTGGATGAAGACAACATCTTTGCAAATTTTGATAATCGGTGAGTTTCCTATTTATTCGATATTCATATGACCTCCAAAAAGGGGGCTCATTTTAATTGCATACGACTTTAGCATGCTGGGTGGAATGTGGCTAATAAAACAGCGAAAGCGGGTCCAATACAACCAAAACCTCCATTGAAAATTCGTCACGGTATAGCAACGTCTCTTCTGCTCCTTCGTCTGCGGAGAACATTGCCACGGCAAAGAAATACAACGACGTTCCAGTGCCGGCCATTCCAAAGTTGACTACCCCGAGGTTTCTCAAGTCGGCTGGACGGACTCTCTCCTTTGGTAACAATAAGAAGCAGCCATCAATGGTCCCTGATAAGCCAAAAACCCCTACAAGCTCCCCGGGTCACCAAGAAAAATCACCAACCTCCTTTTCCCCCATTAGTACAACAACGCCCCCTCGTCTCGACGATCATACGCTTGATTTGGGTGGTGATTTTAGCAACGTCTTCAAGGGATTTGATAAACGCTCAAGCATAATGACGCTCAAGTCCGACCCAAAGGCTGAAGATGCAAAGACGTCCAACCGACGCTCCATCTTCTCACGGGCCTTTACCCTCGGCAACTTGGACGACAGCAGCCGTCCCGAGACATCCCCAAATCCACCACAAGCACAGTCGGGCAACACACGCTCCTCGGCCCTAAAAAGAACAAGTGCCATGATCCGTAGATCCACGATCGGTGCTGTGGCTCCAGTGCAGCCCCAGGATGAGCGCGATGACGACGATATCCCTCTTGGTGAATCGGTGGCTGCTGCCAACCGGTTCCTGTCCAGTCCCATATCCAGTCCTCTAGATGATCTGGCGCCCAGTAAGCTTGCCAAGACGCTGCCTGCAAGGGCACCGCGGCCAGAAGCCCTGGGGGTAAACTACCAGCAGGTGCCTACAGACTCCACATCACCGTTAATGGCACCAAAACTGGAATATGAGGACGAAGAGCTGTTTGACAATAGTGCAGCTCATCTTCGGCTTGCTGCCCAACGTCTGACGGAGAAAAAGAACAAGCCGGCGCCAACAAAGGTAATGACGCCTGCTCAGTTTGAGAGATACCGAAAGGACAAAGAGCGAGAAGAAACCGCAGAGGAACGTCGGAAGGCTGAGAGTGAAGATGAGGATGCATATGACGACGATGAGGACGAAAATGATATACAGAGATCACGCGAGGCGGCGAAGCAGCGTCTTAAGCAAGAAGCACACATGGCTGTGTATCGCCAGCAGATGATGAAGGTCGCTGGCGACAGCGGTGCTGCCGCACCTGTGCGGATCTCTGTCAGCACGCCCAATCTTCCCTCGGCAGCCACTCTCGGCTCGTCACTGAACCGTGGTCTTCGTTCGAATGCCTCACATTCGCCGCAGGATGTGTCAGAGGGTGATGACGATGAGGACATTCCACTTGGCTTCCTGGCGGCCCACGGATTTCCCAAGAAGGACAGAGCGCCTAGCCGTCTCAGCACGATGATGTCCAACCCCAATCTACAGGCGATTACAGGGCCCAGCTACCAGCGTCCGCAGTCCATGGTGGGCGATTCGACGAGGAACAGCTCGGCAAATTTGCCAGCATTTGCCCGCAGCCTCCCACAAGACCCTTATGGCCTTGTGTCGTCGAATAAGCGCGAGACGCTGAATTTCGGCGGTGGGCAACCAGCAACACAGTCACCGCATGGTCCACTACCACCAGGGGGCCTTATTGGCGTGATTGCGAACGAGGAGCGGGCGCGATCGATGCGTCGTGGGAGCCCCAACACGGATGGTTTCAATAAGCCATTGGTTAACCTGAATGCCGGCTCGCCGACAGACCCCCTTGCACAGATGCCTCCGCAAATGATGTATCCGACAATGGCTGGACAAGGCGACATGAACCAGCAGATGCAGCAGTTTATGCAGATGCAAATGCAGATGCAGCTCATGAACATGATGCCTGGAAACAACATGCAGCGTCCAGTGAGCCAGTATGCCAATATGCCGATGATGGCGCCGATTCCATCGATGCAGACAATGCCATCCATATCGGGCATGCCTGGGATGATGCCAGGAACGATGGGCATGCCGAACGAATCTATGCGTCATTCGTTTATGGATTCGGGATCCATGAACAACTTTAATCCCCGAGATTCGATGCGGACAATGAGCATGGTACAGCCCAACTCATGGCAGCTGCCAATGGGCCAGATGCAGCAGGCAAACTACGCGCCGTCGATCCGTGTGCAGGGAACAGGCTACACGCCATCCATTGCGCCATCAGAACGAAGCACTGTTGGTCTTCCCGGCCGATACCGACCGGTTTCGCAGCTGCCAACTCCACAAGGGCAAAATGACTTGCGTAAATCGGCAACGATGCCTACAACGCTTGGGTTTAGTGGTGGATTGGAGCAGGTGAACAATAGGCATTCGACGGCGGTGTGGGATTTGAAGAGCAGGAAGTCAGCGTCACCATTGGGCAAGGGGTCTGCGACGCCGGAAGCTGAGGATGAGGATGATGAAGATGGATGGGCACGGATGAAAGCAGAGCGAGAAAAGAAGCGATCCATGTGGGGGACGAGGAAGCCGTTGGCAGATGGAATTGGGGCACTTTTATCGTAATTTCTTTCCATCTATTTTTTTTTCTTTTTGAGTGAGACATATTTGGGATATCTAAAGGTATTTTTTGTGCTAAAGAAAAAAAATCTAATTTTTAATCTTTATTAATACTCCATGCTCGAGGACTTATTTGACCATGGTGAATTTGTCCATGGTGATATGACATCATATAATTTCACCGCTAAATTTTTATGAAAAAAAAAGAAAAAGAAAAAGAAAAAGAATTAAAAATGTCAATGTTTTTGAGGTTATATAGAGCGCCAACGGTGCTTCGACAGCCAAGCCGATTGTTTTCATGTAGCCGATTTGTCCTTAACAAGAAAAAGGGACGAAAGGCGGCGGCGGTGGAAGAGACGGCACTGCTGGGACGGCCAGGAAACAATTTAAAGAGTGGCATTGTAGGGCTGGCGAATGTGGGCAAATCAACGCTTTTCCAGGCCGTGACGAGGTCTACACTGGGAAATCCAGCCAACTTTCCCTTTGCCACGATTGACCCAGAAGAGGCCAGGGTGATTGTGCCAGATGAGCGGTTTGACTGGCTCTGCAAGACGTTTCAGCCCAAAGGAAAAGTGCCGGCGAATCTGACCGTGTATGATATTGCCGGGCTTGTCCGTGGTGCCTCGACCGGTGCTGGTCTGGGCAATTCTTTTTTGGGGCATATCCGGGCCGTGGATGCCATTTTCCAAGTGGTGCGGTGCTTTGATGATGAAGAGATTATCCATGTGGAGGACAGTGTTGATCCGACACGGGATCTAGATATTATACGGGACGAGCTGCGCATCAAAGATATGGAGTTTGTGGAAAAGGCCATGGAGATGCATAAAAAGAAGAACCGGATCGGTAGTCAGAGCGTGGAAATAATGAGGGCACGCGAAGAATGGGCCGTTTTGGAAAAGGTTTTGAAGCACTTGGACGACTATGAAGTCCGTCTTGGACAATGGTCACCACGAGAAGTATGTTTTATTTTTTTTTCTATTCTCTTCTTCTATAGAGACTCACATTTTTATAGGTGGAAGTTATAAATCCGTTGCAATTATTAACGGCCAAGCCCGTCGTGTACTTGGCCAATTTATCGGAGACGGACTACATTTCCAAGCAAAACCAATACCTGGCTAATGTACGCAAATGGGTAAAGGAATTCGCCAGTGGTACAGTGATCCCCATTTCCGTATCCTTTGAAGAACGGCTCGCTTCTCTTCGTGAAGAAGACGCTGCTGCCGAATGCAGACGAGTGGGCGCTGTGTCGGCCCTTCCCGAAATCATCCAGGAAATGCGCAAGGCACTCCACCTACAGAGCTTCTTCACGTGTGGACCTGGCGAGGTGCGGCAATGGACGATCCGGGAAGGCACCAAGGCACCCCAAGCGGCAGGTGTTATTCATACGGATTTGGAAAGAACGTTTATCCAAGCCCTCGTGTACAATTACAGCGTACTCAAGGAAATGGGGACGGAAGCAGCGATTCGAGCACGAGGAAAAGTTCTTACCAAGGGAAAAGATTACGTTATAGAGGACGGCGATATTGTGCATTTCAAGGCAGGAGCTAGCAAAAAGTAGGAGGGTTCTTCTCGATCAGAATCGTCTTTTTTCATCTCATGACGGCAAAGCCGTTCGAAGAGCTGGGTTTAAAAAAGATCAGGCGCTAGGGCCCTTTATCATCATGTAGAGAACGGCCTACCTCTTCTTCTTCCTTTACCTTTTACGCTTCTTTTTTTTTATATGTACTACATACAAAAGCTTGATGTTCCTTCCCAAGATTTTTTTTTCTTCCAATGCTTTAAAAAGAGTGGACCTGTAAACTGCCGGACAGACTTCACCGCCTTCTCTATATAGAGCAAGCATGGATGGAGCTGCCACAGCTGGTACATGGAGGGGTACTGCTTTGGACAGGTTGAATGACAACAAGGCAGCAGGAAAACAGCTCCCAGACGGCGTTCAAGGTCTTGCGGGCGTGGATGGACTGCCGATGAAAAGTATCTATCATATAGAAATTGGGATCTTGCCCTGACGTGTGCAACTGCACGCAAAAACCCCCCAAAAAGAGCTTCTAAGCGTGACGAACGTTGGGAAAAGGAGAGAAAAAGACGCAATGGCACCGCCAGTGAACCCCCTTTTGGCGGCATTATTCCGTAGTGGTCTCTCGCAGCAGCCGGGGGCTGCGAGGAGGCATGTCCTGCTGCTCCCATGCACGGAAACGCTGCTTCTGGACGAAGAAACAGAGTCGGGCAATGGCTTTTCGAAGCTGGCAAATGTGGATGAATATGTGCTCAGCCATGTACTAAGGGTGCCGCCAGAGGTGCCTGGGGGCCCTGATGTCAACTACAAGGAGGCCCGGAGCAAACCCATGGTGTATACAACGGCCAATGGACGAAGTGTGGCCATTAAAGATGGCATTCTATTTACAGCAAAAGGTCAGTTTCTCGCGTGCTAGGGGGCTTTTTCTGACAAGCAGGGTTCAAGTACAGCCGACAGGTGGCCATTCTGGGCGACGTCGTGCGGTATGGGGACACAAAAGACGCAGAACCGTGGCTCATTTACTATATATCATCCCCCCTCCTAGGCACGTGGGAGCGTCCTGTGGCAGTGCCAGAGATGGACAGTGCCCCGGCAAAGCATGTTGTAAAGGACTTTTACCAGTTGCTGCAGAAATTCCCCCAGATTGCCCAGAAAATGAAGCCTGGGCTGGAAAAAATTTACCGTGAGTTTTACGCCACGTTTGAGCAGAAATTTCCCCAGGAAATGCCAGACGATGTCCCGCCAGACGTGCTCAACATAGCCGAGGATGCCATGCGGGCCATGCTCGAGTCTGCCATCACTGGCGCCATCGACATCTTTCGTCAAGTCAATGCACAGCAGCTTTCTGCCCTTGGCGCCACCACCAACCTCACAGGGCCCCTTATTGAACGCATGATTGAGCGGTATGTGGCGGAGCGTCTTCACAGCGTTCTTTTCCCGCGTGTTCAGTGGCTCAAACGCCAGGAAGATACCCTCCTCAGCAGTAAAATTGTCCGTGAACAGGACATTGACCTCTCGCAGCTTGGCATCGACATGGACTCCCTCCACCAAACGGTAGCCCGCTCCCTCCAGTCCGTGGTAGCCGAGTTCCGGGGCATCACAGCCGGCGGGAGCCCACAGGAGATGCTGCAGACGCTGCTGTCGACAATGAAGGGTGTGGAGGCTGTGATTGACACGGCCAGGGGCACCACGAGTGCAGACACGCTCGTGGCGTTGCTGGTATATATTGTCATCCAGGCGAGACAGTCAGACGTGTCGGCTAGGCTCTTGTACATGCGTAACTTTATCTTTATAGAAGACGTCGAAAGTGGCGAGTATGGCTATGCACTCAGCACTCTCGAGGGCGTCATTCAGTATCTCCTGGATGATGGTCTTTCATTGCGCAAAGCGAGCCAGAAGAACCGTCTTTTGTGGAAATCTGTGGTCCGGGGCGACCTCAATGAAGCCAAAAGGATCCTTGGTGATGAGTACGTCGAAGAAGAGCCCAGTCCCCTCCCCTATGCCGGAGAAGAAGATCTCGATAGCATATATCCCTTCCTAGCTAAGAAAAAAAGGCATGTCATGCTTGACACGGTCAGCTTATCCAGTGCCAGCTCCCATTCCGTAACGGATTTTGGGGACGGCGCAGAAGACGACGATGACGATCTGTCGCCGGCCCGTCTTGTCCAGACCCGAAACACCCAGGGTGATTCTGTCTTGATGATGGCTGTCAAGAACAATCGTCTGGATATGGCTCGCTATCTCGTTGGGCTTGACACCATTACAAACGACGTTATCCTCGCCGACGTTGACCACGCTGGCACTACCCTTCTCTCAGCTGCTGTCCAACACGCCACATTGGATATGGTTGCTCTGCTTCTCAGTGCTGTAGACACGCTTGTGCCTCCCCACCTGAATGCATATCTAGCCCGGCAGGATGAAAATGGCCGGAGTGTGGCCCACTACATTTTCCAAGCCCCCTTTCTACTAGAAAAGTATGGGAAACAGTTCCCCTGGCGCCAAAAGGACCAAAATGGCCAAACACCTCTCTTTGCCCTCTGTCGGTCGTATGATCATGCAGACTACCTCGAAATGGTCCAGGATGCAATGCGTATTACCATGCAAGTGGATAATGAAGCCCTGGAAGAGCCCCTTGCAACACCCGTCCTGGTAACGTCCCCCCACGTTGATTTTCGGGGCAACACGCTTCTCCATGCCGTCTGCCACCCCACGCTTGTTGGCCTTCTGCTGCATGTTGCCGACGTTGACGTCAATGCCAAGAACTCGCGTGGCTTCACGGCGCTCATGCTCGCCAGCAAATACGGACGTTTCTCTATTGTGGACACGCTCCTCAGTGATCCTCGTGTCCATTTAGATGCCCGGGACATGCGGGGCCTCACAGCTGCGGAACTGGCAAAGGATGATGACGTGCGTAATAAGATGGACGACCAAGGGTTTCTGTCTCTCATCCGTAAAACATCCCAGTATCATGGCGATGACATTGCCCTCTCGCCGCCTCCCCTTGTGGCCTCTGTAGTCCGGGCTCTTTTTGCACAAGACGGCACCGTTCGCTTCGTGGTCAAAACAGCATCGCCTGCAGGGCCCAAGAGTGTTTCTGTGACGTCCTGTCGACGCCAGGGCGCAGATTTTAGCCGTCTCTGCCGTCTTTTATCTTTGGAGCATCCAGCTTCGTGGATCCCCGCCGCCTTGGTCGACGCCTTTACAACGACAGTGTCGCCGTTTGCCATTGTGTCGAAGCCAAGCCGGGCTCTTCTGCATGAGGCCCAGACAAAGATGGACTGGTTTTTGCGCTTTCTTCTCCTTCACCCTGATCTTAGCCATCATGAAATGCTTGGCGAGTTTCTCTTGCTGCCGGATTTGGATATGCAAACCCTGGAGCAGGAAGAGGCCATGGTCAAGCGAAGCCGTCTCAAGGCAGCTGCTCGTGCCGAGGCCGTACATGATGAGCTCGAGCCCCTAGATGATGCCCATGTTCGTGCAGCAGCGCAGTTTGCTGGGCATGCCCAGGACGTCATTCGGACCCTGTCCCTTGCGTGCAAGTCCACGGTGCAGCGCGCCCGAGCCTTGTCGAATGCACGATATGACCTGCATGACATTGCTGCCATTGTGGCCTCGGAATGCCAGGCAACTCTTGGGATTTCCCTGACGACGTATGCTCAGTCCATGGCACTCGTCTGTCCAGCACACAATGAGTTTGTCAATACCTTTATGGCCATCCAGATGTCCATGGAGTCTGTCCTTGTGGCGCTGATGCGTCCGACAGATCTAGCGACACAAATCATGCTTGTCCGGCGGCAATCTGACCGATCTCGGAAGCGATGGTTTGCACCGCTGGGTCTTGGTGGTGCTGCCACGCCTGAAAAGGAGAATGAAGAGCCAGACAGGTCTATTGATTTGGCACGAGAGCTACGCTCGACGCAAAAGACAGTAGCACTAGATCTTGCCTCTTGGCAAAACATGCACCAGAGAGTCGCACGAATAGCTCTTGTAGATTACGCTCGGGGCATGCTCGTGCATGAACGGGACTCATTGGCCACGCTACAACGAGCCCTTCGTCAGGCACGCGGTCAAGAGTAGTCATTTTCTCCTTTTTTAACGTTCTTCTTTTCCATGTCTGTGTTATTATACGAGAACTTTATACCCCCTCACGAGTTTGATTTTTTTCACGTATTGTAAATCTAAACGAAAAATAAAAATTCTAATTCGTCTCTTCAAAAACAAGTCATTCACGAAAACGAACTTCACCGGTTAATCTTATAGTCATACTTCTTGTCGACGCCACCAAAGGCCATTTTCTTGAAAGTCGTGGGTGTTAGTTCTCTTAATGATAGATTTGGAGTGGTATCAATGATATCATGCTAACTTGGTCAGCTAGAGCATGCATTACATTCAAGGTTTTGATAGTATTAGATACAGTATCCTTCAATAAACCCTCATCAGTTGCTTTCCCATAGTGAATTCAAGAATATTAAGGGGCCGGACCCTTTTGCATCCTTTGGTTTTGCATCTATCCAAGTATCGAGGATCTCATTCAGTGGATTTCTATAAATGTCCCTTTATGAGGGCGGATCATGTCAAGCTAGGCTAGTCATTGTCGGGCCCTTATAGGCCGAGCTCTCGTTCTTATGGGTTTTAGTGCTTGGATCTAGTTGGTCTAGCGGGTCACGGTATGACCTTACGGAAACGTATGAGAAATTTAGATAAAAAATGTATTGGAATGCTAAATAGCTCTACCTCCTCTCTCACACACTGAAATCAACATCAAAATTACACAAAATCATAAAGGCTAAATTTCACCGTCATCTCCATGGAAAGTTGAAGGAATATGGAACTCGACAGGCTTAAGCAGCTTCGCTATTTCTCATACGATCATACCTCCTGTCTATACCACCTAGGGAAATCTTCAGGACAGCCTTGAATGTAAGCTCTTGTGACGATGGATTGGGAGTAGTGTCAACCATATCCCGTTTGCCAGTTTTTCCAAAGTCGTTGTCTAGTTTTTTAAGACTCTCAGTGGCTTTTATTTCATTGCCAACTTGTATAAATTGAATACCAACTTGATCTAGTGGAGCATTCATGTCATCCAAGGTTCTCGCCGCATTCGATATAGTTCTGTTAAGTAGGTCTTCGTCCGAGGCGTTACCGTCGGTAAATACAAGAATGTTGAGCGGCTTGACATTTTTACAGCCTTGGACTCTACATCTATCCAAGTATGGAGTGAGAATTGCATTTAGACATCGCCCTGTAGGCGTCTCAAACAATGGGCTGATCTTGTCGAAAACCCTCTTGATCATCTCTCCATCTGTAACACCATAGTAGCCATATGGCGCCTTACCGTTGCATTTCTTGCCAGATTTATAGTTCAGAAAATAGAAGTCTACACCATCTTGATCAAGCTCTGCATAAAACGGAAGCAATGATGCCATTGTATCCCTTCCTTCTTGCCAGTATGTCTTGCCGCTTACTTCATTTTTTTTCTTCATACTTCCAGAGTCGTCAAAAACGATGGTCGTGTCATATCTCGTCAAGTTTCTGATATCTTTTTGGGGGGCTTCATAGTTTAAACTAACTCTAATGATTTTTTCTTCAAGGGTCTCTTCTTCTTCTTCCTGTCCGTTATCAGGGCGTCGAGGATAGCTTTCCAACGGAGCGGTATAGTCTTGTGCAGTGCGAGCATGGCTTTCTGATGGACCAACATAGTTCTGAGCGCTATCAGTAGTTGACGACAGTCCACCCTTTTCTGTTGTAGGGTTCATGGCTGCCTGCCCATATGCATTTTCGGTAGCGGAGTAGGGAGGTGGATTGTCACACTCTGGATCTTCGCTAGTTTTTTTGTGATGGGAAAATACACTAAAGACTGACGCCTTGGGCTTCTTGTCTGAAGCAGACTCTGGCTCATTTTTCTTATCACGTTTGAAAAATCCCATTTTCGAAAAATAAATTGTTATTTTCTAATTGAACCAGTAGACAGGCTATTACAGGGGGAGGTTAAAAGTTTATATCATTTTTCAAAGTACTCAGATTCTGCCTTTCCTAGGCTGACTTTCAAAAAGATAATTTGGTTTGTGGCTGTGGACTCTTCGATCGGCATGCTTATATTAATATGACATCTAGAAAAAATTCTAGAGAAAGAAGCCTCTATTCCTATAGAAATTAAAAAAGATAAAAGGAATATGCGCTTTCGCAGCAAATGTTCTAAATGAATTGAGTGCAAGAAAATTTTTTCCTGCACTCAATGACTACTAGAGCTATTCCGAGGCAGTGCATCAGATCTAACCTTTGACTTTGACTTTGATTTATTTTACATCTACACAAAACCCGAAGCTCATACGATGCCGGACTGGCTACCGGACAGAAATATCCCTCTGCAAGGCCCCAAGCTGAGCTTTCCACCACGAAATAAAACATTCCCAAGTATAACCTGTATGCGGCTTCCGACCCAGCCGTGCATCAGATCTAAATGAAGGATATTAAGACAATATAGGTAGATCGGCACCTAAAAACTAAGTAGCCACTGTGAATATTGAAGCTCACCAAGCCATCCAATGGGAGACATAAAGTTGGCATTCAACGTAGTTTCTATACGTCGTTTTATTTCAGGAAAGGCTAGGCTATATCGTAGTTTCTACATTTTGGTGTTGTCAATTAATCCTACAAGAGGAAGCCATTGGACACAATTTTCCTATTAAAGAAGTCTAAACGAAAGCCAATAAACCATTTAATGGCATGTAAGTAGGCCCGATGTGTTTATAAGATTGCATACAATGCCGTCAAATGATGTCAAATCAGCATCATTCTTTGAAAACGATTAGGCACAGCCTGTGGTAGGTAATATGAAAATAAAAACTTTCAAATGGAGTGACGCTTTGCAATTCCAAAGCCAATCATTTCGTAAGTCCTATAACGACCCTAACAATGAATAAGATAGTCAACCTTGGTTTTTCTTAAGCGTAATAAGGGTAAATGCGAAAGATTTCCCATGAAAAACTGTCATCCTGAACATTTCAAAATATTTTCATTTGCGCTACCTTAATAAAATCAAATGGAAAATACGAAGGGCACAGGTAGTAACCACTTCAGCTATAAGAGCCAAAAGACTACAGTTATAACAGGTTCATGTGAGTTGACAAAAGAGCCTTTTTAGAGAGACAATCTAATGCATAACAGTTTTCGGGAAAAGGGTAAACAGGACAACAGAACAGAAAGCCGACTTTGAAACAAGCGATGCAAGAGAGTTTTCTGAAGCTATGAGGTCTGTTGAAGAAAGGAAAGCTATTGAGAAAAAAAATAGAACATCAGCTTTCAAGAGGCTTGTATTAAAGGTTAAGCAGCTACCTCGTGAGCAACATAATGAAGAACCAAGCGAAGTAAACCTAGGTCCCCCTCCAGAATACCAAGAGGTGGCTGATGGCGGTAGCAGTGAAAGAAGGGTTGAAAACGGGCCCAAGTTCACTACAGTCAAGGAAAAGTGATGAATCTGGGTGGTATACAGTAAAAGTTTTATTAGTAAATAAAACTTGAAGCAAAACAAAACAATTTGAGATATCATAACATTAGAAATAAAAATAAAAATAAAATAACCACTCCCTCTTACATGTTTGCACTTTTTTTGACTTTTACTATAGGCCTAGATGCTTCCAATAGTCGATTTGATGGTCTTTTTCGTACAGACTGTGATGAAAAGTCACTAGGAGAGATAGAGTTGAGTATATTAGCTTGATCTTCTGCCATAATAGGAGATTCAAAGAGAATTCTGTTTTCTTCACCATCATTCATATAATATGCTCTTCCATACCCCGGAAAGTTGTGCTTGCCTAATGATTCATTGGGATGGGGAGACAAGTTTGTTGGCATTGCACGGCTTAACAAGCTTGAGTTAATATGATCGTTCGAAATCACCGACATGTCTGATGGAAAGTAGATGGAATCTCGATCCTCCACTGAGGGCCTCGGCTCGAGGGAGAGAGAGAGGGCAGGATGTAGACCTAAGGTTGAATCCATGTCTGGCGAGAGACCAGGACTCGGTGAGAACGTGCCTGGAACTGCGGTGCGAATAGGGCTTCAAATTCATGGACACGCCTTTGGAGAACCCATCGTTAGACATTTTAACGCCTTTTGTATGGGCCCATTCAAGGTTGTGAAGTTTAAAGTTGACGAGGACATCTCTGCTTCGGTCATCTGCTACTAGTCTAGTGTCATGTCCGAGAAATGTTCCTTGGGGACATAGGGAACCGTGTTTCCTTCCTTTTGACAGGCCATACAGTTACAAATGTTTTGGCATCGCGGGCATATCCAGTGGGTTTCCTTCAAAACAGCTTGTGGAAGACGGTCAAATGCACGGTAGAGGACACCATAGCAATAGGCTTCATGACAGCCAGGTGCTGTGCAAAATGCAAGGCAATATCGTAGGTCACGCTGTGGACACATGTGGCAGCTTCCTGTCAAAGACAGTCCATTGCTCTTAGTGGCAGCCGACGTGCGGCCTCGTTCACGCTTCTTCTCGACAGTGCTATCGGCTGGGAGGTGCTCGCGTGGTCTTCGCAAAAGCTCTTCCTGGCAGATCTGTGCCATGGTCTTTTTTCCCCTTGCAAGACGCATGATATGGAGAGGCATGGGCGAATCATCACCAATGTAGCCATCAAGCTCGACGATGAGCTGTCTCCATTCTTCAAAGCGGTTTTCAAGATGATCCCACGACCATTGCTCGCACCATGAGAGACCCGAGAAGCACAAACAGGAGCGCCCCATAGCATAGCAGTCCATGCAGACGTCGTATGTGTCT
This sequence comes from Chrysosphaeria jannelii, assembly GCA_020002325.1. Lineage (NCBI taxonomy): Eukaryota > Fungi > Ascomycota > Sordariomycetes > Ophiostomatales > Ophiostomataceae > Chrysosphaeria > Chrysosphaeria jannelii. The sequence continues at coordinate 24,968 of JAGKRY010000103.1, forward strand.
GGATCGCCATGATCGCTAGGACGAACGCAGTTTTTACAGGTCAAAAAACGGTTAACGATGTTGCATCTACAATAAGAGCACGTCACAAACGAGTCAAAGGGCACCATTTCTGGCGACTCGGGGGTATATAGCATTTCATCGATCATGATACGACTGAACAGGTGGAAGAGACGCTTAAAATCGGCAAAGGGGGTTGTGCTTGTGCTCATCCGGAGCCGTTTAGAGTAAAGACAGAGGCTATAATAAATGATGGCCTTGTTTTTATATGCTCATCACGGCAGACGAGCCGGGTTTTGGGCAGTGCTTCACGCAGGGCCATGGCGAGCGTGTCGACAGTGGTTCTGTTCCACGCCACCTTGACGGTACGCGTCCCACGGTTCCAGACTTGGTGTGGAGCTAGAGGTGGCACGAGAATGAGATCGCCAACAGTCTGCTTGACCAGATAAACAGTAAAGGGGGCCCGTTTCCATGCACTGACCTGGGCAAAGTGCTTTTCAACCTCAATGTCGTGGCCAAGCATGGCTAAAAAGTACTCACCAACCGTCTCACGGTCGTCTGTCTCTGTCATGAACCATATGGAGTTTCCAGCATGGTCGTGGTCTGTGTCGGTGGATGCTTCGACCATGATATTCTGGCCGAGACTGGCACACATTTCACGATGGGCTGGTGTATAGGTGCCCTCATGTCCAATATAGCACATGAGGTTCTCAGCCTGCATTCCGAATGGAAGACTGCCCATGAGATCACCAGAAATGCCCGTGTCTGTGCCGCTGTTTAGGTAAAAGAGACATCCAAGCAGGGTTTTTGCGAGTTGTTCGCGCTATTCTATGGGACAATCCATGTCCTTTAGGTACAGTCTTTGCCTCCAGTCTTCACGGAAGTTGACGGGTGTCCATTGGTTGCCCAGTTGGGTCATGGAGCGCAGATAATGGCCCATGGTCATGGGGATACTCTTTTTATTTCCCAAATCCCATACTTTTTCGCGCTTTTTATCGTAGTTTATCATTGAATGACGCGCTGAAAACAAATCCCCGACAAATACGCATCCCACCCTTTGACGGCAAGTGGCCTACCCCCCTGAACTATGTACATGGTTTTCAATCATTTCATGGAATGCATCTCCTAAGGATAGGGCCGTGGAGGCGTCAATGGCAGGCGCCCATTGAAAATTCTGTGACGAGTCCACCAGATGAATAAGGTCAATATCAGGGGGGATGGGGTCAAATTTGGCCTGGGGATATGGAGGCATCAGAGCACGAAGAAACGAATTACATACAGGGTGCTTCAATACAGGCAACGCGACGTCTCCATATAGTTGTTTACGTAATAAATGAATGATGTCAACAGAGTCGGAGTTTAGTAAAAGCCGATGGCGGTGTGGCGGACACATTCTGCCGCGGGGCATTACTGAGAAGGAAATTTCTTCCCGATTTCTCTTCGTCTGACACATAGAGCCGCTGACCGCTTTTGTGTGCCGACGGTAAAAAGACGGAGCACGCTATGAACCTCGAGCCTCGACTCCCGAGCGTGTTTGCGGTTCTTTTTGAGGTCGAATTTAATGAGGACCTCTTTTGAAGGTTCTCGTCTTACATTATCGCCGCGGAAGCGTAAAGCCTGGTGCTCCAGGCTGACTGTACACATTTTGCGTGCTGACGCTTAGTCAGAACGTTACACACGTTTAAGAATTATTCTGCCGGTTTTATTTTTTAATTTCTCAAAAAATCCTCCGTAAATGGACCCTTGAAGAAAAAGGCTGTCATCTGCTGCCACGCCAGGGTCTGCAGCATCTTTCTGGAAACATCACCGGAATCCTCGGACGCGCGTTTATTTGCTAGTCAAATGAACCTGCACTAGATTTTTGTATGCATTTTGTGTAAAGAAAGAAAGAAAAAGGCTAATATAAAACAGATTTCTTTCTTTTACTTTCACATCTAGACGCAAGTGTAGATTGCCGAGCATACTCCCTCATGCCCACCATCTACTCATCACTCTACCACACATTTATCCGGCAGGGATTTGCAAAGTCAATCACCCATGGCTATGCACAATCTGTCGTAGCTGCCACTCAGCACAATGTCCTGCATTCGCAGAACCGTTCGTCCTTTGGGACGCGAAAGGCCAACCGGTTTGGACGCATCCAGGCCCTGCAGCTGCAGAATGCCTTCCACACTGGCACGGGTCACGCCGAAGGCCTTGAAAAGCAGGCAACAGTCCCTCATGGTAGCTTAGATGCCTACTTTGAGACGCTACAACGCCAGGATGCCGAGCCAAAAAATGAGGCAAAAGTCGAGGGTCTCGCCGAAGAGGAACGGCTTGTAGACCGCATTGAATGGCGTCCATCTGTAGACGACCTCCAGGAGATGTCTCTAGCGGAAGAGCCTCTGGAAAGCATAAAAGAAACTGCCCCTGAAGCTTTGGAAGCACAGCCTGTGGACGAAGTGTCCCCCTCACAGACATATGCTGACCATTTGACCCATCTGGTCCAGGACAAGCGGTATGCAGAAGTCCCTGCCGTCTTTGAAGCCATGGTTGTGGCTGGTGTAGCCCCCATTACACCCTCTTATAATGCCCTTTTGGAGGCCGCATCTCACACACAATCTGGCCATGACATGACCACACGTGTTCTCGACATATATTCAGAAATGATGCGTGGCCAGGTTACTGCGGATGCTACTACATTTGATATTATCGTCGGCGTTTTGGCTCGTCAATCCCTGTCATCCTCACAGAAGCAGTCACATCTAGAGAGACTGCGTCTTCGCTATGGCGGCATGGATACACCCGGCTGTTTCATGCTTCCCTCCCATGAAATGGAGCATGCTATTGCCAAGGAACAGGACCGTCTGGAACTATGTATCCGTTTCGCCCAGCAGGCCCTCTCTTCATCCTTTGTCTTTTCCGCAGAGACGTTCCTCTCCCTTATTGAGGCGTGCTCTCAAGCTGGTCGTGTTGAGGATATGCTACAGCTGTATGGAGAGCTAGAGGCACAGGCCATTGTGCCCTTTTCTGCCACATTTCAGTCCATGATCCAGGCTTATGCTCAAGCCGGGGACCTCCGCAACGTTGTAGAGGTCTACGATGAGTACAGAAACTTGGCCATTGCCCAGGATAACGGCCAGGCCACCCTTCAAGACCGCCTCGACGCTGAGGTCTATGCCTCTGTCATTGAGGCCTACATTGTCTGTGGCAAATTGGATGGCGCCGAACGTTTCCATGACCGCATCTGCGAGGGTGTAGTGAATAAGACGGCCGAAACAGATGCTATTCTAGCTTCTGGCTTCGTCCGTGGCCTCATCTCTCAGCGTCAGTTTACAGAGGCCCTCCGATTCGCCAAAAATGCAGAGCACTACCACTCCATTGCAGTCTCTGCTGCTGACCATGGCGAAATAGAATCCGCTGTGGAGGCATACCACCATTCTGAAAAGACCACAGACGCCACAGCTGCCCTCTTGGCTGTGCATATTCGCACAGGTGATGCTTCTAGAGCCCGTACATACTGGCAGGCTCTGGAGCAGGCCACGGTATCGTCCGCACTGATTGAGCCTACAGCAATGTATGCCGTTGCCTTGATGGGCTCTGGTCAGACAGCAGAAGCCATGGCGGTGTCTGAAAATATGTTTTTGCGCATCCGAGAGGCGGACAAGGCAGTTGCTGACCAGGTTGAGGAGGCATCTGCCTTTGTAGGCCGTTTCATGGCAACACTGCCACCCCCATCGCCTGCTACTCCTTCGCCCCAAGAAGATCCCTATGCTCTGCTGACGGACTACAAGGTGTCTTCGCTCATCTCTGACGACGTGGAAGGCCCCCGTCCTCGTCTCAATGATGCTCTACGCCGTCTACATGCTATCCGGGACTCTGGACGCCATCCACGCTACATTACATATGCAAAGCTGATTGGTGCTGCTTCTCGTGATGGCCGTATGGGTCTCTGCCATCGTATTCTCGAGATGGCTCGCACGGACGTGCCTCTTCTGACACAGTATCCGGCGGTCTGCTATGGGTGGTCTTCCATTTTCGACGCCATGGTGGCTGCCAGTCTGCTGGCTGGTGATCGTGCCCAAGCCGAGGCCTTCCACCAGGAACTCCTCGCGTTTGGGGCTGCCCCTTCAGCCAACACGTTTGGTCTCTACATCACAACGCTCAAGGACCGCAAAGATGGCAAGACATCGGACGAGGCATCGGAGGCTGTGGAGATTTTCCACCGTAGCCGTGCCGAGGGGGTTGAGGCCACTTCGTTCCTCTACAATGCCCTCATTGGCAAGTTGGCCAAGGCCCGTCGTATCGATGACTGTCTCTTTTACTTTGCCGAGATGCGGAATCTCGGCATCCGTCCTACGTCCGTCACCTACGGTACAATTGTCAATGCCCTCTGCCGTGTCTCGGATGACCAGTTTGCACAGCAGCTCTTTGACGAGATGGAGTCCATGCCCAACTACAAGCCCCGTCCAGCGCCGTACAACTGCATGATGCAGTACTTCTTGACGACAAAGCACGACAAGGCACAGGTGCTGACCTACTACCACCGCATGCTCGCCCGTGGCATTGAGCCAACTACGCACACGTACAAGCTTCTAGTCGATTCCCATGCCACACTGCACCCCGTTGACATGTCGGCGGCCATGGCCGTGCTAGATACGATGCGTTCTGCTGGCCACATGCCCGATTCCGTGCACTACGCTGCGCTCATCCATGCCCATGGCTGCACGCTGCACGACCTGGCAGGTGCTCGTTCTCTCTTCAACACAGTCATGGCGGACAGAACTGTCAAGCCCACGGCTGCCCTTTTCCAGAGCCTATTGGAATCCATGGTGGCCAACGATGCCGTGGCAGAGACACCAGCCATCCTGGCCATTATGAAGTCAAGTCATGTCGAAATGACGGCATATATTGCCAACACGCTGATCCATGGCTGGTCGGCCGCAAAGGACGTGTCTCGTGCTGAGGCCATGTATGCTATGGTTCCCCTGACACAACGGGAGCCTAGCACCTACGACGCCATGACCCGGGCTTATCTTACAGCGGGAGATGGTAAAAAGGCAAGAGCCGTGGTGTCAGAAATGATGCACCGTGGATATCCACCCGCTGTTGTGAACAAGGTTTTTGATCTAGTTGGTGAGAACTAGAGCTTTTTTTTCTTCTTTTCCTTTTTGCATTTTTGGGCGTTGGATTAGGTAGACATTTGCCATTTGGGAATCTTTTACGGTGGCGGCGACCACCACTGTACAATAGAACATCTTCACTCTTACTCTTGAAAAAGTTCACGTCCATTCAGTTAGCGATCTTATTCAAAGTATCAGCCTGTAGCTCATCTTATCGTCTGGTTTCTCCTTCCAATCTTATCCTTCTTGTATTTTTTGGTTGGTGCGAACAAAATGATTTTCATCTTTTCAAGATCTTACCGAAAGTCTATAATAGCCGCCTAAGATAAATATAGAAGCAGTGTGTCCAAGAAGAGAAAAACCAAACTCTACACCACTCAAATACTTGTTCATCATGGAAGGAAAACCATATTACCTGTATGCTTCAGGAAATTTTATTGTAGACAATGGGATTGTGTCTGAAATGCCCTACCTTTACTTTTTTGAAATTACAAAGGGGTTCGGTAAAAAGTCTACTGATACCCGACTTGGTTTTGATGCTGTGCACCCAGAGCATGCTTGCTCTGTTGAGCCATACAATGCGATCAAAAAGGGTGATCACGTAGGATCGATTTACTTGGGCCAAATCAAAATCTCTTCCGAGGAGAATTACAAGCAAATGGTTATTGATTTTATCAAGAACGCCAGGGTCAAGAATAAAGGTGGTGACTATGGTTTATGGGCAGGTGCTATTATAAAAACCCTTCCTGGAGAATATTTTGATGAAAAAGTGAATAGATATGAATGGGAGGAGGCCTCCCAGCGACTTTCAACTGTTGCAGCTGTTTATGCTCGCCATGATCCAAAAGAGTACATGACTGTGAGTGCTACGATGGAAGAACACGCCAAGAAATATAAAAGGGCGACTACAGATGCTGTGAAATACAAAAGGGTCTGTTACGAAGAATTGTACAATAGTATGAAAGTAAAGGCTGAAAAATGGGCAAACAACCCATACATACACTCTTCCATACATCAAATAGGGCGGCCACAAATTATTGACCCAGAGGAGCCGCGTTATGAAAACTTTCTGTATCCTTATATCAACAAGGATATTAGAAAGTATGTAAAACTATTTAGCGACTGCAACGATGAAATACGTAAAGTAGCTTCTTAGGTTATGTAGAGAATTAAAAATTATTTCCTAGAATTGTCGTGGCGTGTTAAGTGTAGAATGGCAGCCCCCTTGGGTTCACATTGATAGTGCTCCAAAAATCAATGACACTTTCAAGGTGATTCAAGAATATTGGAAATGTAGAATTATAGAAGAATATAATGCTGTAGGTTATACTGTAGACTCTAGCTTTGTTATTGGCTACGACATCATCACCGTTACTCCCTTGTCAAAAGATTACTAACTTTACATTGATATTTGCATAGCGGGCAATCGTCCTATCGTCAATTGGAATTGGTCGACCTGGAAGTCAATCATCCTGATGTACTTCTTGATGATGGCTTAAATACTAGATATCAGCAAAACTGTCATTTTTTGATATTAAAGCCGTAAAAGATATTAAATATGGAAGACAGATTTTAGTGGCCACGCAACCTCAATTTAACAGTCGAAGAGGGTACTGTTGATGCCTTTTTTGGGGGTGATCCCGATACTGTTATGGAATGTAATACCAAGGCTGGGAACATTTCCTAAAAAAATGCACTGCTTTCTATGCACAAAAATTAATGTGTGCACCCCAAAAGGAGACATTACTTTATTCAACTTCTCAGAAAATGCCACAGATAGATCACACATCAACAATGTTAGATCTGGTGATGGCAATGTGTTCATGAATATCCGTTTACCAGAGAACTATGAGCTGATCAAATTGCAAAAGCTACCTGAATATAATCCTACCTACTATTAAATTGAATGATACCATTGCGGTGTTACACGGGATTATAATTACCGCATTGATAGAATTCTATCTTTCTACATTGGATGCAAGCGTATGCAATGGAATCCTAGAGTTTGAAGCAAAAATGGAAGGATATCAAGACAAGATGGAAGAGGTGAAGACGATGCTTGTCGGATCATCGTTTGCCGACTTCCCAGAGAAACTAGCTCTGAAATATGGCGATTACTGCTAAACAATGTAAGAGAATTCCAAGGTCCATTTTCACCATCGAATACATCTCATATTTCTATATTCATAGAGGCTGGGACGGAGGGGAATGACACCATGTTTTCTCTTAGTACGCATCAAATACTATGGCAGACTCGTAGTTACATACCTAAATTGAGAAGAGCTATATTTTCAGGAGCTTGTCGCCCGAAATGGCTAAGGCCATAAAAAAAAATACTTACCCTATCAAAAATTGCTGGACTAGATTAAAGAGTAATACTATGCGAAAAAGGGTGCATATTATCAGAGAAAAGAATTCTTTAGTCACTACCTTGTATTTATACTTACTTTCATTCGAGGGTGCCTAGCCTGCCTGGTTAGCATCGTTTCTTTATTTAATTTAGGTAATGGTAACTTCATATTGTGCCTCTTATATAAATCATTCCCCCTTTAAATTCTAAAATCCGTAGTAAAAACATTATAGGAAACGTCAACCAAAAAAAAACATGACGAGCACAAAGCCCACCAACTATTATTTGTACGTTTCGAGAAAGATGGACACAGATCATGGATTTCACAAGCCACATGAAACGTACTTTTTTTGAAATCACAACTGGATTTAGTGATAAGTGAGCAACACTAGAATTGGATTTGATCGAAAACACCCCAAGAATGGATGTATGGATACGCAGTACAATGCTATTACAAAGGGTGATCATGTGTCGTCGCTATACCTAGGCCAAATAAAGGGTTCTGTGAATAGCCTGGTCCATTTTATCAAGAATGTCAACGTTGATAATCGTGGCGAAGATTGCAGCACATGGACAAGTGCTGTCATGCAAACACTTCCCAGAGAGCACTTTTATGGGAATGTCCGAAAGTGCGGCTGGGAGGAGACGTCTCAACGACTTGTTACCGTTGCCTGCTTTTATGCTCGACATGATCCTACTATGTTTAAAAATGTAAGCAAGAAGGTGGGGAAATATGTGGATCGTGCCAAAGGTATTGCTTCGTCGCATTTACACTATGACAAAAGTAGTTCATCTGGTCTATACCACCGTATGAAGACAAAGGCAGCGAAATGGAGGGAAAATCCATATCGTCATGCCTCTATAAGTGATGTGGCTCGTCCACCGATCGATGAAGATAAAAGGAGAGAATCTGTATGGTACCAGTTGATGGATAGGGATATCGAGAAATATACAAAAGAGTATGACAATTGCTACGACATATACAAAGAGGAATAGTGGAGGGAAACACCGTTACAATAAGGGGAAGAATGGGATCTTGCTAGTTGTTTTTTTTTGTTTAATAAAAATGATTTACCATACATTCCACACAGATGATGGAATCACAGTACGCATAACGGACCAGTGATTTTCGGCGCCCTCACGGTGAGAGCGTACTAGCTGCTCCGTGTCGTTGGACGTGACGATTCGTATGTTTTCCGTAGACGTGAAGTCTGAATAGACGAGCTCTGTTTTAGGCACTAGGTAGTTTTCGCGGATTCCGCTGTTCAAAAAGTCAGTGGTGCGTGGAGGTCGGAACGTAATATCTGAGGCATCCTTTTTGCAAAAAATAACGACATTGGCAAAGTCAGGGCCGTCCTCGGCCGTTTGGGGAAACTCTCGGAAGATTCGGCAGTTAGGAAAGACGGCTTGGATGGTCCGCACAACAGCCTTGATGGGTGTCAGCTTGAGGTCGCCTGCGTAGTTGATGGCAATAACGCCGGAGGGCTTGAGCATGGCATGAAGAATGGTGAGAAAGTCAAAGGTAAAGAGGGAAATGGGCTCGGCACCACCAGTAAAGACGTCGTGGAGGATAAAGTCGTAGATTCCATGCTGGCCTTGTCTGTAGAGAGATGACAGGTAGACGACGGCGTCTTGGAGAACAGGGGTATGGTTGGAGGGGAAGTGAAAGTATTGACGGGCATAGTCGTAGACGACAGGGTCGATTTCTACAATGGTGGTGTCAATGCCGTGGGCAATGAGAGCAGCAGGGGCCGTGCCGATGCCGAGGCCGACGACAAGGGCCGTTTTTTTCCCATCTTCCTCTACATTTTGTCTCTTGACGAGGCGGACGGCCTCGAGCATGATGAATACGCTATAGACAGGCTCTGCCACGGGATTGGGCGTGATGGAGGTCCATTCGCCGCCCAAGAGACTGTGGTCACAGCGAAGGACGACGAATTGCATGGACATGTTTTCAACGACAGAGACATGGCCCGTATTGGAGTCTTGGCGGTCTAGGATCCTCCAGACATGGCCATTGGCATCGGGCATAGAGAGGGCTGTGTTGGCCAGAGATAGGGACCGAGATGTGTGGAGGTGAGGGTTGAAGAGGGACGTGTGGAGGAAAGCCGGGGCTGCGAGGAGAAGTGCCTTGGAGGGAATGATGAGAGCGTAGGCGAGGGCCAAGAGGCCCTGGTAGGCGACTCTATCGACGGCAAAAGATGGTGGCAAGGGGACCAGGTAGATGGCGCTTTGGAAGAGGAAGAGGGCAGTGGGGGGTATTCGGAGGCCAGATTTCACAACGAGAGAGCGGATACTACATAAAGAGGCGTATTGAAGGGGAAGATGGGCGAGGAGCTCCATGGCGAGGGGGCCCCAGCGAGGGCCGAGGGGGTCCACGAGGGGATTGAGATGGTGGCAAAGGAGTGGAATGGAAGCAGCTAGTACGGGTGTCCATGGCAGAATGAGGGTGGAGGGGAAGAGGGTGCTAGAGAGGAGAGCTGCAGTGGAAATATAAGAACGCCAGTAGGAGGCAGGGATGGCGCCGAAGACGGGGGATTGGGCGTGAGGAAAGGCAGATGCCGAGAGAGAGGAGAGGAGGGAGAGGAGGAGAGCCTGGAGGGCCTTTGTCGGATATTTCATGGATACAATGTATTTTTCAAGAAGAAAAAGACCCTTATATTCTTTTTTATTGAATTTTTTTTGAAATAAAAGCTGGAAGCTCACAAAATTAGCGCCGAGTATCAATTTTTCCCCACTCATTCTCAAGCTCGACTCGACTTGCAAAGCATGTGATAGCCCCACTGGAACTGGAGCAGAACGACGTCACTGGATGAACAAGTGGTTTCTTTTGTTGAGAGATTTAAATGCAAAAGAGGTGCCTCTCTTTTTCTCTCTCTTTTTTTTTCTTGGATCAAAAAACCTTAAAAATGGCAGTCTTTTCAACGGATTTGATGGATACGTCCAAGACAAGCTTTAAGCGTAAATTAGCATAATGAAATGTATTATAGACTCATATAAAATAGTGTCTGCGTTGGCGATTCTTTTCAACCCAACCTTTTGGAAGTATGGCCCTCTTTTCTTTTCTTCTTTACAAGAAAAACGCTAACAAGACAGTATCGTGGCAAGACAAGGTTTGTTTTCATAGGAACGCGCAGGATTACTCATAAAAAGAATACCACAACAAGGTGCTCACGCGTCTTTTCCGCGGCAGGTCCCAGACGGCCTGCTATGCCCTTGCAGCCACCATTTTCTCACTCGGGCTCGTGCGGGACGGGCTCTACGAACGGGCCCTCTCGCAGCAGCCCTCCCACCCGCTCTTGGAGACGGCGACGGCACTGTACGCGGGCTATGCCCTCCTGGCCATGGGAAACGTGCTGGTTCTGTCGTCGACGTGGCAGCTGGGCATCATAGGCACCTTTCTGGGCGATTACTTTGGCATTTTGATGGACCACATGGTCACGGGGTTTCCCTTCAACCTGACGGACGCACCCATGTACAATGGCAGCACACTGAGCTTCGTGGGGGCTGCGTTGGTGTACGGGAAGCCTGCAGGGCTGGTGCTGTCGGGGCTGGTGTACGTTGTGTACCGCGTGGCGCTGATGCTTGAGAATCCGTTTACAGAGGCCATCTACGCCAAGCGGGAGAGTGAAAGGGAAAAGAAGATGGATTAGGGTAGAAAATATAACTCGGGCTGCGGCTCTATTTGCGGAACTTTGAGCCCTCGTAGGACTTGAGCAGATGCTCCATGTGGCTGTTTGTGGACTTTCCGGAGCGCCGCTGCGCCCTCTTCTTCTGCTTCTTGTCCTTGGGGGCCGCTGGCGCCAGCAGCCGGGGGTCGTCGCTCGTGGGCTTCTGGCCGACCGCCGTCAGTTTGCCGACAATGTCGTCGACCGAGGGCACGACGACGGCGTGCCAGCTCTTCTGGAAGGCCTCCTCGACCTCGAAGCTGAGGCTGGGGTCGTCCAGCCACACCATGCGTGGGTGGTTGTCCTTTTTTGTGCGGACAACAAGCACCCTGTGTTCGGCCTCCAGAGCAGCCAGCGTGGTCTCGCAGTCCGGCCAGCCCTCCTTAAGGTCCTTGACCGACACGCCCTGGGCATCCGTGCGTCTCTGCAGGAACTGCAGCAGCGTGGTGCTGTCGGTAACGCCCGGAATTGCCGGCCGGTGCTCGTAGGTGCCTGTTTGCCACTCTTCGAGGCCGTTTTCGGGCGCTGCAGGCCGGAACTGGATGCGTGGATGGCTGCGCATGCGCTGCGCAATTGTCCGCTGCACGTCGTCCGTCTCGCGGTGCAGATTCAGGTGGCCAATGACCGCTTCCAGCGCCAGAGGACGTCTTTCCTTCATCAAATACTGCACTGCATAGAGGATGTTTGTCTGGATCAGCTCGCCCGTGCCCGTGTTCTCCGGCTGCGAGTACGCCCCGCCCGCCGGCAGGGCGCTGCGCTTCTTGCTGGGCGTTGTCGCTGCGTTGGACGTCGTCGACGGCACCGGCGACACTGCCGGGACGTCCAGGGCCGTTTCCAGGGGTCTTTTTGGCGGCCGCGCGCTTCCAGGGCCGATCTTGGAGGCAGCCGCAGCCATGGAGCTCGTGAAACTGGCGCGCTGGCGGTCGAACGATGACATTTTCGGGCTTGTTTTCGGCACGTCGTGAGCCGGCCGTGGAGATGACAAAGACAAGCGCGTCTGACATCAGCCGCAAAAGATACACTGGGTACATACTTTGCATGTAGAGATACTTTGGGTACATGCATAATTTCATAGCATAACTATTTATTGCCTATCTGGGCGCCCTCGCGTCTCGTATACAACCTCGGAGAACTTTTTCTGGACAGTGGCGTGGCACCGAGTGCATTTTTTCTGGATAGCGTAGCCATGGCGATTCGTCTCGCTGGTGACGTCGACGTTGCCACCGCAGATTTTGCATTTTTTCTGGAAGGAATCCTCGTCTCGCTGTAGTCTTTTGCGAGCACTTTTACGGCTGCACGAGCAGCCCCGATGGTTGTCGTATCTCGTCACGGTTGTATCTTTTATCCCTTGCCGCCCCCTATCTGGTTCCCGTTCTCGGTCTCTTTTTTTCCTCCCGTGGCTATGACTATGGCTGTGGCTGTGGCTACGACTGTGCTTTTTTTCACCATCTCCTTTCCGTTCACGCCCGTCTTTATGGCTAGGCCGTCCTGCAAAAAACCATAGACTGCTGCGTCCACTATCGCTTCCACTCCCACTTGGCTCTGTGGCGGATTCCGTCTCGGAGCCCAGCCAGCCCGACTTTTTCAGCCATCGTTTCCGGGACTTTTTCACCCATCTGTGGATAGAGTCTGGTGTGTCCTCGGTATAATACCCCGAGTCGCTTCCCGTGCCGTAGCTCCGCGTCCGAGAGCGAGTGCTGCCGCTCAGCTCGGACAGCAGAGCATCTGTAAAATCCAGATAGTGCTTGTACAGTGAGCCAAAGAACTTGCTTGGGTGAATCGTCTTCATTATGGATACATGTATGGCGTAGAGAAAGAGCAGAAAAACGACTAAAGAATACTGATTTTATATGGCGCCGTCCCCCCGATCAGACGCCATCAGGCAGAAGCAAAAACACGAGCTTATCCCTGCAGCGTCTTATTCTTTTCTTGCAGGTACTGATACGCATAGTACGCCACGGCTCCGCCCACGACAAGCACCATGTACATGCCCACGCCCATGGAGGACGAGCTGCTGGACGCCGAGGCCGTGGCTGCCTTCACAGGCCTCGTCTTGGCCTCGCCGTCCTTTAGCTTGCCAACCAAGAGGCCTTTCAGCAGTTCCCGGGCCTCGTCGCTGTGGCCGACGTCCTCAAACGCATCCGTTGCGTCCTGGCCCGCCACGTCCATAATCACCTCTTCACCGCCGCTGTTTGTTAGCAAAAAAACGCCGTACTGGACCGAGTCTTACGGGTGTTCGTCGATGAATTTCGTCACGTCGTAGACGTCATTGTGAATGACGGTGTAGCAATCCGTCTTTGCGCTGTGCGTGGCGACGTCTTCGTACGAAAATTCCGTCGTCATAGTGTGTCAATCGGCAGCAATGCTCTCGTTGGGGACAGCTGTCGTGTTGAACTTTTTTTCTTTTTTCTTTTTCGTTTTTTTTCTAACCGATAAAGGGGCTCTTGCTGTCCTCTGATTCGCTGAAAATAACGCCACCCGTCACATCACTTCGCCCTTTTTGATTCGTCCATGTCCAGCCATGACTAAGCGTCATTTACACGAATCATCGGCACGGGCCTCGGTTGCACTGTTATAAAACAATGTCGATGCCTCTGCGAGTCCCGTCCAAGACGGCGCTGCGGGCTCTGCGGGGCCTCGTGTTCGGAACGACGTTCTCCCTCGTCCTTGTCAGCGAAGACCGCCGCAGACGCATCAATGCCGCGCGAATAGCCCTCCAAAACGGCCGTCGTTTGCGAACTTCAAGACATTATTGCACGTCGGAATGCATGGCCCTGGCCGATGACGACGGCGTGCGGAGCGTAGACAGCCTGTACCGCGAGCAGAGGCGTCTCGACCGCTACGGACACGCCCGAAAAGACAAGAAACCGCCTTTTCATCGACGGAAAATGACGGCTCGCTCCGAAGACTTTTCCGAGATAAATGGCCTCTCCCAAGGGCCAACAACGGCCCGCAGTCTCTCCACTGCGTCCCTTGTGCACAGAGACGGCGACCTGGGGCTCCTCGGGCCAGCGCTGCCAAAAATAAGGCCCCCAAACGGCCGTCTCTTGCCACTGCACTCTGCAGCTCCAAATGGCCGTACACGGCCTTCTTTACCGTCGATAGAGCTGGGCTTTCAGAGAACCACTGACATGGCGCATACGATGCGCCGTCTCGGCCAGCTGGCGTCGTCCAGGAAGCTCAAAAAGCTGCAGACGGGCGTCGAATTGCTCGAAAATACCTTTGCCACAGCCCCCTGTGCCTCTCTCCTCAACCTCTCGTCCACTCTGTGCTGCTCCTGTGTGGCTACAGGCAATTTTGGGCTTGCCCAGCGTGTATTAATGGCCGCCATCCATTCGGGACTCCTCACACAAGAGGCCTATTTCCGCCACAACCCCCTGCCCATTGTGCAGTTCCTGGCCCCCATGGACGATGCCCGGCTCGCAGCCATGCAAACCAACGTCGAGGGGGCTGCCACAGACCCAAAAGAACGACTCCGCTTCCTCCACAAACTGAGAATGGCCAATACTCTCTTTTTGCCAGAGTGCAAAAGCTCCTCCGTAGCTCTGCCGGATGATGTGCTTCCCACGGCCAAGATGCTGCTCGAGTGTGCCTTTACGGCGCACCACCAGCAGACCATCAAGGGCGTCTTTGCCTCAGTTGTCGCCTTTTCTGCCCACACATCCGAATTTGTGCAGTGGTATCTTGCGCAGCTTCGTGACGGCGACGACAGCAGGGCCTACATCGCAGCCCTCAGCTCGTCTACGCCCCATGTTGCGTCGGAGGCTGCCTTTTCCTCCATTGGGGATCGTGCTGTACTCGCCACAGGACACCTCCACCACCTGCACGCAGACCGCACGCTTCGCTCGCTGGTGGCCATGGCCCGCCTCGGCCAGCACCGCCTGCACACGTCTTGGATGGCAGATCTCCTCTATGGCCACTGGAAAAAGACGCAAAGCTACGAGGAGTGTAGGCATCTCTTTGACAGTCTTACGCCAGACGTCGTGCTGCACATGGACGCCTTCCGTCGTGTGGCGATTCAAATTGCCCTCGAGGCAGGCCGCTATGACGAGGCCCGTGCCATCTTTGGCCAGCATGTTGCAGAGACAGCGTCGGCGGAAGAGGCCCGGGCCATGCAGGCCGACATTCGCATCCGGGGCCTCTTTGCACAGGCCCTAGCAAAGCAGGGCCATTGGGAGGGGGTGCGCGAGGAACTAGAGGCGTCGTCGCATGGTCCAGCGTCGTCCAAAGTGCTTGCGCCTCTCGTGAAGCTGCATTTGGAGCAGCACACGATTGGCGAGACGGAGGACTTCCTCAAAGAGTGCATTGTCATGGGCATTCTACCCGATAAAACCATTGTAACCCTTCTGGCTGTCGAATACGGTGCCCTACGCAACGTGCAGGCCTTTACTGCGTGGCTGTCGTGGTGTGCCAAGGCTGGCTTTGCCGTGGACGCAGCCTTTAGCAATGCTATTCTTTTGTCGGCCCGTCGCCACTGGCGCTTTGCCTTTCGCGATCTGCGGACGCTCTACCGGAAGCTGCGCGTCTTGTCGCAGGGCTTCGAGGATGACGTGACCAAGAACATCATGGCCCATGCTGCGCTGGCCGACGGGGTGTCTGGGCGCTGTGCCAAGGGCCGACTCCTCTCTCTGCGACTGTCTGCGCCACGGCGGCCAAGACACTACCTGGAGCCCATGCCAGCCGTCCACTACAAGGACGAGCATGCGCTGCACGTGGCGATGCGCGAGACCATGGTGATGGGGGCCTATCGCAAGACCATGCGGCTGTACCGGCGTGCTCTGGTGGGCGGCATGCGCGACAGTGAGCGGTGTCTGCGTCTGGCCGTGGGGGCAGCGCTGCGGTGCAAGGTGGAGGACCCTGTGCAGACGGCGCTGCGGATGCTGAGCACGGCCCGTTCGCGGGGGGTTGATGTGACGGCCGCCACGGCCTATGTGGCGGCGCTTTGCATTGACATGACGGCCATGGCGTCGGTCCAGACGGAAGAGCACGCGGCAGATGCGCGGGACCGGCTGATGACGGCGGTGCGGGGCCTGTTGGTGCGGATTGAGCAGACCTGTGGTGTGCAGACAGGCGATTTGGCGCTGAACCGGGCGGCGTTTCACTTGCTCAAGGCAGGACACATGCAGGGGGCCATTGCGCTCGCCCTGGCGGCGGCCGAGTCGATGGGGCGGCCGCCAGGGTACAATGTGTGGAATTTCTGTGTATTGGTGGCAGCGTATGCACGGCTGGCCGATGCGAGGGGCCTTGAGCAGGTGGTTGCGAATGCGTCTTTTTGTGGTATCCTGGCAGCGAAAATGTGTCGACGGTCGTTGAAGCACGCGCGACGGCGACTGACACGGATGGAGGCAGAGCAGAAGCAGCAGCAACAGGGGGGCCATTATATGGTACGGATTGCGGCGGCACAGCAGGTGGTGGGGGCGTCGTTGGCGCGTGTCAAAGAGGAGCGGGAGAAGGAGCGTGAGGACCGACGCAAGCTGGAGGATGCTGCATTGACGATTATGCAGCAGGCAGCGATGGATGGTGGCGAGGAGGCTGTTGACTATACAGAAGTGCCGTGGATCCATGGCAAGAGTTCCGAGTGGGATCTTTTACAAGAGCCTTTGGAGGCGCTGGACACGACACTTTTGGGGGCATCACCGTGGCCACTGGTAGTGGTAGAGTAATTTATGTACATAAGGGAACAAATAAAACGACTATGCTAAACGGTGGGTAATGGGGTGCTCCCACCATCGAACGGGCCCGGCACGACGAAGAGGCAGGAGGATATGCGTAAGCCGGCCTGTGACGAGCCCCATGGACACGGGCCCATATGTGTTACTGTCAAGGCTCTTGCCAACACCGGCATCTCCTTCGACCCATATATGGCCAGCAGGGACACGCGCCAGAGGCGATGGGTACGGCGGCCTTGTCCGCACAACGTCCCCTTCCATGGCAATAATGCGCTTGACAGAAATCACCTCTGGATGCACAGGGCTTCTTCCGCTCATTAGACGTCTACAAAGAAGAAACAAAAAAGGACTTACCGTAAAAAGACAACCATGCCCCTCTGCAGCTTCTCCTGTGCATACAGTTTCGTATTAAGGACGACATCTCTCTCCAGAGACTCCCCATATTGGCTGTTCAAAAAGGGATGCATGGACCCTCCTTGGATTTGCGTGATCTCAGCCACCGTACTGTTCACCCACACCACCACCGGCAGCCATGACGCAAAACTCACAAGCCCCAACGCAAATCGCCGCCGAAACGGCGTCATCCGCCACAGAAAAGACATTGGAGGTACATTCGCGAGTACACGGCAGCGAAATATAGACAGCCCCACTATTTGTCGAAATAAAACTTGCCTGCTGCCATTGGCCAATGCCACACTAATTTATAGCCAATCGAAAATCGCGATAACGATGCGTCTTTTTTTTTAATTTTTTCTTTAATTTTTACCTGCATCGTCCGCATCGACGTCGCCTCTGATGGCTCAATAGCGACGTCTCTTCTGGATCAAGAAATGGGCTTTGGCGGCGATGACCCCGAAGGGCGACCCCCCTATCTCCACGTACGCCAAAACAACCACCCACCGTCGCGCCCTCCCCCGTTAACAGTCTAGTCCATGCTTGCCGGCGGAATAGGCGGGACCTTTGGTGACATGTTCATGCACTCTCTCGACACCGTCAAAACCCGACAGCAGGGCGACCCACATGTACCTCCCAAGTACACATCCCTTGGCCACTCCTACTACACCATCATACGGCAGGAGGGCGTCCGTCGAGGCCTCTACAGCGGCTGGCTACCTGCCCTCCTTGGCTCCTTCCCTGGCACGCTCATTTTCTTTGGCACCTACGAATACAGCAAGCGCCATATGATTGATGCCGGCGTGCAGTCGCACGTGGCCTACCTCATGAGTGGCTTCATTGGCGACCTCGCCGCCTCTGTAGTCTACGTACCCTCCGAGGTCCTCAAAACACGCCTGCAGCTGCAGGGTCGCTACAACAACCCGTATTTCCACTCGGGGTACAATTACCGCGGTACCCTCGATGCAGCACGCACCATTGTCCGCACCGAGGGCTTTGCCGCCCTCTTCAACGGCTATTCCGCCACGCTGCACCGCGACCTGCCCTTTTCCGCGCTGCAATTCATGTTCTGGGAACAGGCCCGCAGCTGGGCGTGCCAGTGGAAAAAGAGCAGCGACCTGGGCCTGCCACTAGATTTCCTCACCGGTGCTTCTGCCGGAGGCCTTGCTGGTGCCATGACATGTCCCCTTGACGTCGTCAAGACACGGCTCCAGACACAGGTCCGCGACCCAGCGTCAGAGTCCAGCGTCAAGCACACCCCCGAGACCGCGCCAGCTACGTCCTCGCCGTCCCGCCAAAAACGGAAAATCTCCACATCGTCGCCGTCAACACACACACCACGGCCAGGCGCGACGCAGCTGCACACAGACTCTATTGGCAAGGGACTGCGGCTCATCTACCAGACAGAGGGCATCGGCGGGTGGTTTCGCGGCGTGGGGCCACGGTTTGTGTGGACGAGCATACAAAGCGGCTGCATGCTGCTCCTCTACCAGACCATTCTACAGAAACTACAGCGTGTTGGGGAAAGGGATCGTGACATGGCAAAAGCAAAGTGAGGACAAAAAAGCAAAAAGGGGGGTGGTGGGCGTAGGCGTTTTTTTCTTTTCCTTCTTTTTTTATTTACAAGTGATAGAAATGTACATACTACTTTGGGCTGGGCTTGCGTATTTATATGTGGCCAGCAGACAACGGCAAGAGCGATGCCATCACTTTCCTTGAAGTGCAGGGTCTCCGGACCCCACTTTTAAACGTTGGGCATCTTACATTAGAGCACAAGGTACCTAGGTACAACCTATTGCCCTCCAGCACTTACGATGTGAAATAGGTTGCATTCAGTGTTTTGGCTTAGAAAATTCAGTGGGGTTTGGTGCATGAGGGTCTCTGCCTCCCCCGCTGCTCTCACTATATATGTAGAATTGCTTTAAAAAGGTACGAATGAAGTTCTATTACAATTATGCCAATCAGTATGGTAAGGATATAGCGAGAATTCATAGCTTTAAACATGGTCTTTTACAATATTCATTGTCATACAATTTAAATTACATTCAACTGTCGAGCAGGTCTGTGCCTCCCTCTTGGCAGATTCGGCCACGACCTCGTCAAGCTCCAAGCAAGTTCCGTTCTCGTCTTCCACGTCCGTCTCCAAGAATCACCCTTCCCACGGCAAACCTGCCGCTTCGACCGCAGTTACCAAGGGAAGACAACCAACAAGGCCCTAGGCTACTGCACCACTCCTAGCCACACCGCTGACGTTTGTCGTAAGCTGGCTCGTGAGAAGACAAAGATCGCAGCCGCCGAAAAAGGCATCCAGAAGCCAAAGTAGATTCACAGCCCCTTTGTAGATAGAGTTACAATAGATTTTTAATGCGCTTTCTGCATTAGAGCGATGAATACCGACTCAACTATAAGCCACCCATTTACTCCCCCTTCTCCTCATGTCTTTGATTAGCAATACTCTTTGTGCTTGTTACATACCTCTTCATGATATTCGTCGTAGAGACCAAGACGGGCTCTTTTAGCTTGTCCACTGTTGCTCGATCAAAGTCGTATTGCATCACACGCCCGACTTCGGCACACCACGAGCCGTTTTGACTGCGACGGTCCTCGTCGCTAAAGCCAGCCGCCTCCAGCTCCTGCAACGTCCGCTGGGCTTCTTCATCAAGATCAACACATTTGGGGGCCATCGACTTGTTCTCCTCTTTCGCCAAGTCATGCAGATTTGTCCCAGCATACGACATTAGTAGCATGCTGCTGACATATGTGCAGTCACCCAAGGGAAACAAGTACTCCAAGTCGATTCTACCACCGCATACAGGGATGAGGCGGCCCTGAAGCGTCTTTAGCTGGCCATACACGCTCATTTCGTGCACTAAGCTCCCCACGTGGCTCTTTCGAACCCCCTTTGCCACCAATGTATATCCATACTGGACTAATTGGAGCTTAAAGAGGGTGCCAATCCTCCCATGGCCTTGCTTGACAGCATACTGCGAGCAGTAGCTGTTCATCGTCACTGCCAACTGCTCCTTTAGCAGTGAGCGGAAGCGACGTCCAGAAAGGCGCCCATCTGCCTTGATGGCTGCCATATGCTCCCAAAAATGGGGGCACGAATGGTCTACTGTGACGCCCTCAATGAAAATCCCCCGCAAGCAGGCATTTGTGCAGTATGCTCTCTGTCCAAATCTCTCGGGATCGAACTTTTCGTCAAGAGTATCTTTCTCCTTCTCTCTGGCATCAGAAACCTCCGTGGGAACAACGGCATTTTTGTCCGCAGCTGACTTTATATGCTGGCCCCATCTTGGGAGGCGATCCCTCAAGCCAGAAAACCAGTCCTTGCCATCGGCACTGCTACGCATTCCCAGAAGACAAAGGGTTGTCATGTATGCCGCTATGGAGTGCTCAGGACCATGCCCATCTGGTGGACGCACAGCAAAGTACCTGAGAGAGCCTGCATCGCTATGGTCAACATACAAAAAGATCATGGCATTACCAGAGGCCAGATAGCCATATTCCAGGCCCTTTGCCAGCATATAATGACACGCCTGGCCCATGATCTGGGCAAGATACTTTTCCCCAGCGTTGGCAGAGTCACTCTCTGTCTGGTCTGTCTGGTCCGTCTGATGTGCTTGGTCTGCCTGCTCGAAAAGATCTTCCGGCAATCGGCCAGACGCCCCGAAAACACTGTCCAAAAATTGACGCGAAAACATTTGCGTCGACTTGAGCTCCCCTGTCAAAATCATTCGACGTGGGAGGTCCTCGAAGATGGCAAACGCATACCTGTCTGGATACCTAGTCTTGACTTTTGGCTGCGTTTGCTCACTTCCTGGCACACTCCCCATGTCTGCTGTTGCCGCAGTGGTGCCATCCCCCTCCGCCTTGGACCTAAATTCAATTTCCTTCAGAAGAGACATCTGCTGCAGCCAATCGGGATGGCGCTTGACAAATAAGGCGGCCGTGCGCCCTGCAGGTGCCTCCATGGCGGCATCTATAAACGGACGCGTTTCCTGCTCGTCCCGTGGATCCATGACCATCCGTTCAAAAACGGCATTTACCTCAGTCTCCGAAGGAAGCTCTTTCGAATTTGAGAGACCGTTCAAAACACGATGGATAGTGTCACTGTGCAATGAAGGGAACTCTTCCCATGGAATAAGCCTTCGGGTCCGAAGTTTCCCATGCACAGCCTTTGCTTTAAAGGCAAGTCTGTGCCGAGTTGAACTAGAGCCAGTGCTCCGCATACTTGGCCCTCCTGCAATGCGATTGCCCTGGCTGAACTTTTCCAAGATCAGTAGAAAGTAACCTCTTGCATCCTGTTTACGGGTTGGTGCCAATTCTGCCCGTAATTGAGAAATTTGCAGCTTTAACCCTTCAATTTCTACGCTTTTCTCTTGGTTATCTGATCTCATTGAAGAAATCTCCTCTTCAAAATTAATAACCATACAGCTATACATTATCGGTTCAACCTACCAAATGCCTGCTCTAAAAGCCCCTGTAGAGAAGCAATCGCTCTCTGTTGAGAAGCAATCGTTCTCCGTTGAGAAGCAATCTCACTACGCAGAGAAGAAATCTCAGTAGCTTGTGAATCCATGGGTATTGTTTTTTGAGAAAGAAGATTCAGATTCATCTTGTAGGATTTTTATTGCATGCAAACGGGAAGTTGGCCACCGTTTGCTTTTTGTGATTTTTTTGACTGGAGTACCACAATGATTGAAGTTGGTTTGATGACGTAGAATAAATGACGTCACTACTAGCTTAATGGTCTACTCTGGTCTAGATCTCTGTCACGTGTTATCCACGTGATATTGTCCGTACCCATGTTCTGCGACGAACCTGCCGTTTTTTGGACAGATGTCCTTGGGCAGAGAATGACAGGTAAAGAAGGTTTCTCATTTCTATTGCGATGTATGTATGAGGGGTTCTTACGAGTGGCCAGTAACATGATCTACAAACCAACCACCCAACCAAATAGGTGGTGGAAAATGCTACCGAAAGATCAATGGCTCATCAATCCGGAGATGGGTATTGATTGGTGGACGCATGCTAAGTTTATGAAAAAAAAACATCACAGACTTCGCAGCGATGCCTAGAATTATGCTGAAAACAGCTGGTTGGAAAATACATCACATTCTGAGTGGGCCAGCTGCGTCCCCGTTCCTGGGTCCATCATGTTGTGAATTAAGCGAGTGCTCGTAAATGAAGTGTAATTAGATATGTACCTAGCATATATCATCTTACGACTGCGGCCAAGATTCATTATCCCGTGTGTTTGCAAGAGTTTACAGCCTTAATGGTAACATCAGTCAGTAATCCTTTGTAGCCGATTACAGATGCCGAAGGTGACGTGATATATCAAGCCGAGCTTGGTGGCTGCAAAGCTAAATTGCCAAAGACTACCTATATCCTTGACGACGGAAGATAAAAAGAGACATCTTCAGCGGATAATTAAAAGAAGAATCAATAAAGTTTGAAGTCTACGCTTGAAAACAATAATAATCGAAAAGAAATGTAGCTCTCACTTTCGTCTCAAGCATACAGTGTTAGTATTACAGGATCAAGAGTAAAAAATTTCATTCAGTAGACGACTTTAAAGGTCGTAGTTCGGGACTGGATCTCTCCGGGAATTCGACAAATGATGATCTTACTAGCATCCTCTACATCTCTTCCATCCTTCCATTTTAGTTCCAAGCCCTAGGATTCCATTACATATACTTTCTTCTAGTACTTCTAAACAACAATATCCAGCACATTATGGTATGAAAACATTCTCAGTTAAAACTTGCCACAGTCGGAACATTGGCCGTCACTCTGCTCATGATCTTCTCGGGGTTTAGAGTAATCAGTTTGGAACTATTGCTCATAACCTTGTTGAAATGTCAAAGGTTAAATCAAAAACAAAAAATCGGCATCTTTTCTAAGTGTAGGTGGGATGAACTTCTTACAAGATTTTCTTTCGTTTGACAGGCATGTTCTAGAAGTATTATTATTGAAAGAAAAATTTTTGGATGCAGCATGCTAATATATAATGATGATTAATTAGAGGTATTCTATTTTCGAGATTTGATAATGAAGGAACTATTATTTTCTTCTCTAGCTATGATTTTTTTTCTCTGTGAAGCCTAAAGAAGCTCTTTTTTTTCTTTTTTTCTTCACTTGGATCTTCTTTACTCGGGTCTTCTTTCTGAGGAACAGGTGTCTGTAGTTCACCAGCACGAGGAATTTTAGCACCATGACCCTCTAATGCTACTTTGACTGATGCTATGGACATCATAATATGATTGTTAATATTTCTATAATACTCTTTTTCATCTTCACCACTAATGGGGCGCTCTACCGTGAAGATGCTTCTTCCAAACTGATTGTCAGTAAACATGCCGACTTGTGTCTGTAGATCTAATTTGAGAAATGGAGTCACACCCTTGTATCTTTTTAAACGGAGATCATCTTCTTTCACCATTGCTGCGAATTTGTTTTTATCACATCGAGTAAAAACGGCCGCGTAGGAATAAAAGGCATGACAAACTCTATCCCAACTATATTCTTGAATAGAAGTTTTTGCAAAATAGCTTGGCTCTTCACATTCCAGGAGATCCTCCATGACAGCTTTTGCCCAAAGATCATTGTTTTTTCCAAGGTCATTAACATTCACATACTCTATAGTTTGGGCCACTGATTCCTTGTAGTTGGAAGCACCTTCATTGTCTTTGATTTGGCCCAAGTGAATCGATCTCATTGTAAACTTCGAGTTGTCATAAAATATATGGTCGTCTCGAAGACACTCTCTTGAGTTTTTTGGGTTTCTAGAAATCCGTGTAAATTTTCCACTTCTTTCATTTACAATGTCAAAGAAGAAATTGGTCATTTTCGGCTTTACTGGATCCCACAGGCCCCCACATTTTGCAACAGCATACACATGCCAACATTCTTGTGTTACCTCTTTATTTCTTCTTCTCTTGTCTTGGGCAGGCATGTTCGATTTTGAGTTTTACATTTGAATCTTTTAAGGGCTTATGGGAGAATTTATAGGCAGTTTCTACTAGTTCTTTGACATCGAGTGGCTGCCTACATCAGCGGTGGACGTAAGATACATGATATAGGATCTCTTTCATTTGAGGAGAATTACCATAGTTTCTTAGCCCTCAGCGTCTGCCTTGTAGTGACATCTTATGACGGTATTCCTTATTTTCCCCAGAGACTCCAAAGGAATTTTGAGTTCACCATAAGCTGACACGTTGAAGGATTACAAAGAAGTTCGCTTATAAAGGATGCACATTTCTATATAATAGGTTCTAATGTATGAAAGCAGTCAAGAAAAACTATGCTTCATAATCTGCAGCTGGCTGATTGGGAAAATTGGAAAATTCTGCTTGAAGTAGTGTCTTTTTCATTTTGGTTTCATAAACCTCCTTTTTGGTGTTTATTTCCAAGGTTCCATGGCGTGCACGTGCAGTTAGTATGGATTCTTCATCTTCATCAGGGATTCTCATGGGATGCTTGTTAGACTCCACATCTGTACCATCAACCTTGTACTACCTCTCACGTAGGGAGATACAGGATTAGAAGGAATCTTATCCAAGGTGATTTGATGATAATGCTGCGGTAGAAGTATATTCAGAAACACACTTCCCTCATCAGTTTAAGCTTTGTTGGAATGTGTTCTCTCCGTTGACCCCCTCGAAATAAAGAATGAAGCAACTTCGCTTTTTGGCGTGTATGTGTCAATCTTTGTGCATGGAGGTAGCATGCTGTAAAAAATGTTTCCAGATTTTTTGCATTTCATGTCTATCTGATACTCGTCCCCTAAAATTAACATCAATGGCGCATTTGGGTTATTATAGTCCTTGACATGGAATTTAATGTCTTTTTGCCGTGATATTAAGGGTAGAATGCTCACCACATTCTAATCCTCTGATTATAACGTCTACAGAAGACACGGAGATATTGGCATTGGCTAGATGCATGTAGCCAGTCGCAAGAGTGAGAATGATAGTAGAGACAGCTTCGACGGTGGCGCCTCCATACGTAGAGTCATAACTTTTGCTAGTATCAGAATGAATGAGGTTGTTGTCTATTGTCTTCGGGTGAAAATTCCGCACCCATGTTTAATCTGTCACCAATAACTACATCGAGATGGCTGACTTCCAAGTCGACTACTTTTGTAAAGCGATGAGGCATATATACATCAATGAAAATTTCAATTTTGAGCTTACAATCATCACTCAGAGGGCTAGCAGTGGCAATATCATAGCCATCAACAAAGCTGAAGTCTACAGTATACTAGTTAATAGCAATTTATTTTGCCACTTGTCAATTAAAAATTAGTGGTATGGGTAAGACGCTTTTATTTATTCTTTCCATAACTTTAAATGATATTTATATTGCGATGAGAAGTGTTTATTGTATCCATACCACCCCATAGCACTCTTTTTCAGATATGTTAGTCAGCAGCGTCGCCCGAAAGTCACGCTGTACCCGCTCGGCACATTAGGTAATCTTTTGCAATTAGTCATCGATATTTTATCACTAGCAAAGAAAAGCATCCAACAAGAACAAGGCAAAAATGGACAATTTCGGTGTTGTAGAAGTTGCTGGTCAGCGGACGAACATTACCCCCGGATATGCGTATGTCCCCGAAATGCGAAGGGCCGTCCACGTGCCTCTTCCTGAGAATGCAAGTGGGAATAAATCACGGAAACGGTCTTTGAGGGCGTCGACGACGACATATTCGGCCGCTGACTTGACGGCTCGACAGGAGACGCGTCTGAGGAGGGAGTTGGAGCTTCTGGAGCGCGACATGGGGTCTGCAGGCTCGGGAAACAGGGAACCAGTGCCAGTTCCGACCAAAATTGTAAAAGGTGCGTTGAAGAATAGGGGTGGGAAAGACTAATGGCAGCCCCGAACCAGTTTACAGCGAGCGTACGCAAGATCCTGGCTTCGCAGAAGATCTTTTCCAACCATTACAGTGACTTTTTGGCGTGGAATACAGCCCAAAACAGCCAAACAACAGTGCATGTCGATATGCCTCCACCGCCCCCCCGAAAGAAGCCTACACGCAAGCCCTCGCGTCTGGCATCTGTCACAACCACTGACGAAGAACCAGAGACACGGGGCGTCTTTTCCGTGCGTCTTCTACCCACAGATGAATTGCCCCCAAATAAAGGCGACAATGACCCTTTATTGAAGAGTATGTTGCCCGTAGTGCCCACAGAGACAGAGCTGAATACCCTTATCAAAGGACCTCCGCTGACATACTCGGAAGCGAGGGCTTCTTTTGCGGAAATCACAGAGACAGGCGGCTTGTGCTATCCAAAACGGGTCTTTTGTGCCATGTGTGGCTACTGGGGACGCATAAAATGCATAAAATGTGGCACACCCGTTTGTGCACTGGATTGCCTCGATATGCACAAGGAGCAGTGCATCACCCAATACGGACTCTAGGCCATAACGCACCTTCCGACGACGACCATGCTGTCTGGCCAGTTCTCCATGGCTCTTTCCCTGTTCCTCTTTGTCATAAAATGGGCTTTTCGGGAAAAACAAACAGAAAAAAGACAACTAGTTTGCAAAGAATGTACAAATTAGAGATGATGAACAACCGCGAGCTTGTCAACCAGGGTCGCCGTGGCTATGACATCACCGGCTGTGTGTAACGTGAGTATCCCCAAGCTCAGCCTGCTAATGGGAATATGTAGTACCAAGTCCGCGCCCGCCTACTACCATTACAACTGTTTCGACTTCCGATGGTCGTCCTAGCTAGAGGATAATAAAGATGCCTTTTTGCCAATTTTATTCGTAGATGAACGTGAAAATGTAAAAGTTGCCCCTAGACCCACATGTGCTAGATATGACGTCATGCGGAAACGTGTGATCTATAGGGGAAGCTGCACTTTATTATGCCTTTTTAATTCGGCAATGAGCGACTTACAGAAGAAATGGGCTCGCTCCAAAGTGCTTTCTGCTGGCTATGCAGGCCATGAATCCATTGCCGAGGAGGAAGATGGGGCTAGCCCCGTGTCTCCCATGATGCAAAAACAACAGATAAAGGCGCACCCCGTACCATGGTCAGAGTATTTTGATGAAGAGCTTTTTTTGGGAGAGGAGAATCGTGATAAGGAACCGTATGCTTCTGATATTGTTTTTCATGTTTTTGTAATGCCCCCAAAACCAGGGGGTCCTCTGTTTGTCATGCACCATGGTGCTGGCTCGTCAGCAATGTCCTTTGCCCTGGTGGCCAAGGAGATTCGCGCGAAGCTCCCCGAAGCCGGTGTCCTTGCTGCTGATGCCCGGGGCCATGGACAGACATGCACCGCGGAGGAGAATGAAATTTCATTAGAGACATTGACAAATGACTTGGCTTGTGTAGTGCAACGGGTGCAGAAAAGGATGCAGTGGTCCGTTCTGCCTCCCATTGTCCTGGTCGGCCATTCCCTCGGTGGTGCTGTTGTCACAAATGCTGCCCACAAGGGGTCATTTGGCCCGTCATTGCTGGCCTTTGCTGTTCTTGATGTGGTGGAAGGAAGTGCCCTGGAGGCCCTGCAAAGCATGCATCTGTATCTTGGTTCTCGTCCCAGTGGTTTTTCCACTGTAGAATCTGCCATCCAGTGGCATGTCAAGTCAAGGACTCTTCGTAATACAAAGTCTGCTTGTGTAAGTGTCCCCCCACTGCTGAAGGCAGAAGAGGACTTGTCGCACGCAGGCTACATGTACACTTGGCGAACAAATCTAGCAGCAACCAAGCCCTACTGGGAGGGGTGGTTTTCTGGGCTGAGCACCAAGTTTCTAGCCTCCAAAGGAGGCAAATTATTGCTTTTGGCGGGTGCGGATCGTTTGGATACCGCGCTCACCATTGGTCAAATGCAGGGAAAGTTTGCCATGCAAATTTATCCAGAGGCAGGACACTTTCTCCACGAGGATATCCCTAAAAAGATTGCAACATCATTGGTGGACTTTTTCGAAAGAAATGACCAGTCTCGGATGGTATTACCTCCTAAAGTGGGGGACATGAAGGCAAATGGCACGAGAATTTAGACAAATAAATTTTTTTCGAAGAAATGGGAAGCCATCAGTCACCATCGTCATTGTTTCAGGCAGGGAGCTTACGAGCAAAGGGTGTCATCTTCCACTGCTAGTAGACACTATTATTCTAAAAGGCTGAATTTCTAGTGCTTGTGACTCATTTATGAAACATGAAGAGCCCCTTTCTTACCTCTCTTTATATACGGTGCGTGTACATGATGACTCTCAAGTTATCATTGACATACCCCAATAATATCCAGGAGGGTATGTATTATTAAAGGGAAAAAACAAGAACATATTAAAAGCCTCCCACCCACCGTCCTTTTTCAAAGTATTCTTGTCAAAGAAGAGAACTGTCAAAATTCTCTATCAAAATGTGCCAACGATATGTAAAGACTTGTGAGACCTGTTGGGAAAAAAAAGCAGAAGTTGTTTTTTACGGTTGCCAAAATCCGAAGTGCACTCAACAAGAAATAGAGTACGAAGGTGAGCCCGCCGTAACGCCTAAATGTAACGGCTGCACACTTGCAGGCTACCTGAAAGAGAAGGAAGAGCGGAAAAATAAACGAAAAGAAAACGAAAGAAGAGAACCAAGAAAAGGGGAAAAGGGAAGAAATCGCTAGGGGAAAATATGAGTAGATAGAGAACATGGATGACAGGCTTCTACTATGTAGGTATTACCTAGCTTGTGCCATCGATCTAATACATATTATGGAGAACTCTATCTGCAATAAAACTTCATTATAAACAAGGGAGAAAAATGGGAAGGAGAGTAATAGAGGTGGAGGTGAGCATGCCTTGAAGGTTCGAAACTCTTCCACTTTACGGTCCTATTTTGACATTCACTGCAATGCCATATTTTCTGTTTTGTTTTTTTATTTGATTTTTGCAGGCCTGAACAACAACAAAATAGGACTTTTATCGTATAAAAGAAAATAAAAAATGTTTTTACTGATACCTCACTGTTGTTATACCATCATGCTTGCTTTTCTCGAAAACAATCTTGCCAAAGTCAAGGGCGTCGTGAAGACAATAAAAGAGACATGGAGAAGGACCCCATCGACAAGGATAGGAGACTCAATAGGCAGTACCACGGAGGACCCCGTTAGTATGTTTTTCTTTTGTCGTTATTTTTTGGTGGTTAAAAAAACGACTTGGGGCTGATAAAAAAAAGGCTCAGTCAGTGAATCGACGATTGAGTTGATTTGGAATGTCCAGCCCATAGATGTCCCTATTGGCGAGCAGACGGTAGAAAGGGTGTCTTGCATGGCTACCATGCGAGTACAATACGCCAGGATCATGCTAAGGCATGACCTGTACCGCCGCTTGCATTGGCTTCCGGGAGGTGTCAAAGTGACGAACATTTACAAGGACCCCTCTAAAACGACATTTCGAAACCTGAAGCGACAGTCAAGACGAAGGCTGTTTGCCATCAAAGAAGTAGACGAAGCCCATTTCGAAAAGATTGGGTGTCGTTTATGATGAAAATCATGTATTGTATCATGTAGACTTATCATGAGGCTGCCCTTTTGTATATGTAGACACCTTTACTCCTGTACCCTCCTTGCCCGGTATAGATCATCACCACAATCAAGCAGTTTCCGTGTGGCCTGCTCGGGCGTAATATCCCTCTGGGGCTCGCCGAGCATCTCGTAGCCCACCAAAAACTTTCGGACCGTGGCGGACCGAAGCAATGGTGGGTAGAAGTGCATGTGCAGCCAGCTATTGTCACACTCTTCGGCAGTCCCCTGAAGTGGCGCCTGGTGGATGCCCGAGCTGTAAGGGAAGTTTGTGGAAAAGAGATTGTCGTAGCGACGGGTGACTTGGCCAATGGCCTCGGCAAAGTGCCGCCTCTCGATGTCTGACAGCTCCACGAGGGCACGAACATGCCGCTTGGCGATAACAAGCACCTCAAACGGCCACACGGCCCACCACGGACAGACGACGAGAAAGGTGGCATTTTCGTAGACGATACGCTCCTTTTTTTGCTGCTCAAGCGCCACATAGTCCCCCAGAAGATGGCGTCCGTCGTGCTCTGCCCGGTACTTTTTCATCTGGCCATGCTCCTTGGCGGGCTCCTCTGGTAGGCTCGACGTCGTCCAGACCTGGCAGTGGGGGTGTGGATTAGAACAGCCCATGGCAGCACCCTTATTCTCGAAGATTTGCATATACCGCAGCTGGCGAGAGGGTGCTGTTAGCCACGAATGGCCTTCCGCGGCTGGATGAGACCCCAGAAAAGACTCCGAGGCAGCCCGCAGAGGGCTCTCCGGCGACAAATGAGACGCATAGATGCGTGTCCACGTGTCGACGACGGCCAACGTCTCGTCCACGGACATGTCTGCGAGCGTCACGTGATGCTTCGGCGAGAACGTCAGGACGTAGCATTTCCCGGTGGTGCCCTCGGCTCTGAGGAGGCTCGAGGCAGGGTCATTGCTGCTTCCAGACGAGTAGTCGAGCTGGTCCTCTTTGACGGCACTGTAGTCGTTTACAAAGCCAAAAGTGCCTGTATATACTGGGTTTTGGTCCCCTTGGGCCCGAGTATTTCCCGGACAGAGATAGCACTTTGGGTCATACTCTGGCAGCGTATTGACGGTAGGGGCCTCCTGTTGACCTCTATTTTATGAGTATTTGGTGGCTAGAACGTCGTCTATAGTACATACTGCCATGGACGACTGGTTCGATGGGGGGATACGAGCAGCCACGACCCATTTAGGGGATTGTAGCGACGGTGGGAAATATCATCAAGGATCTCTTTGGCCATTTTTTTTATTATGAAAAGAAAAGCTAAAGTGAGGGGCTCTTTTAATTTATGCTCACGAGAGCTCTTAGTAGAGCCTCGTAGCGCCACAGTACAGCCCTTGGTACACGCTTTGAGCTTGTTCGAGTCCAAAGTGGAGCTGATCGACACTCTGTTCATTAGGTACCTATGTACCTCATGTAACGTGTGGCTTGCCTCGGCACGCCACTTTGACTGACTCGAGGCAGTACTATATTCACAAACTAGTATGCTTCAAGGGACGACTCCTCTAGTGGATCTGCCAAACTATGGGCCAAAATAACAGGGACCCCGTTTTTTTGTAATTGTTGAACATGACTCGGTGTAAACACTTTATCCTGAAAAGTAATGGTGGCATCTGCATGGCATACTTTTCCGAGTTTCTTCTGCCATGACCGAGGGTATTTAATACTAGCCCTATCGTTTTCGGAGGTGACCTCTACCCTAAATTTACTCGACTCGGACAACTCACCAGAGAGTATTGCCGTCATCGCGGCATGGGACTGGATGACGAACATTTCTGTCGCCTTGGTAGAGTGTATTTTAATCTCTGACGGTTCCTTTTTATCATGAACATAAATGTATCCCGATAGGCAGTTGCCAACATTTGCCGTGAACGCAGTACGCGAAGTCATGTTAATACTCTTTATTGAGTGGTTCATCGAGACATAGTTTTGGATAGTGTTATCTCCAGATAAAAGGATTGATTTTGTACATTGATCAGAAAAGGTTCTGATATCAAGGATACCAGTCGAAAAAATTGCGCCCTCACCAGTATACCAGTCGCCTTTAATATATGGCGTTACCTTTGGAGCCAGATTTGGGTCACCCTTTATTGTAATAAGCTTAAGATCTATTTGAGCTTTTAACTGTGGGCATCCGTTGGAGTTGCAAAAGATGGACCCTTTCCACGTCAACATGGAAACATGGTAGGTGCTGAGATGTACATCCATTACGACGATATCCATGAGTTTCGTATGCACTCGGAGTACATCGAGGATGGATGCATAAGGAACAAAGACTGTTGTTCGAAGTTGAGCAAACCCAAGACACCTCTTTTTCGTAGGGCCAACAACCATTTTGATCGTTGTCAAATTACGCTCGTTTTCTGCTCCGTATGATTCCTGGCGGATTTCGGCCTTTATATTGGCGTCCTTGGCGAATCCTTCTATGATCATAGATCCATTCTTTTCCGTGGTGGGAGCGATAAAAAAGCAACCGTTGTGCCGAATGTAGCGATCCAAGCATTGAAAATCATAGTAGTGGCTATTATGCTTTCCAAAATCCAAAGGAATGCGAATTGCCTCCATCGCTGTGAACTTTGATTTTCGAAGTGGGGGCATAGTCCCTTCTAGGGGCATATCATAGCCGTAACTGGATGTATGGACACAACTCATTCTGCCTACTTTTACGAATATTTCTTGGCCCAAGTATCCTTTGTCGGATGGGATGCCCGTTCTTTATCTATGAAAGATGAGCTTAGGTGCCCTTCTTGCCTGGCGGGTCTTACTTTCATTTGGATCCATAACGTAAAGTGGGTGATCATGTCAGATGGGTGCTTTTATGCCGCTTGCCTGAAAAGGATGATGCTACACTCATGATGAAAGACTACTTTATTATTTCTTTGCCTTTTTGGTGGCCCTCTTTTCCACTTGGTCCTGCAGCCGTTTTCGCTCTTGCGTGCCCTCTTTCTGCAAGGATGCCTCGAGATCCTTGTACTCTTGGCTCTCGGCATCCATGCCAATCAAGCTCTCGAGAAGCTTGATCTCGTCAGCCCATACCTTGCGGTCCTCAAAGGACTTTCCATCAGGGCCGATTCGGTCAATGGGCGTCTCGAGGATGATGGGCATGTCCTGGAAGGCGTCGTGGTTCATGAGCGTGTGAAACGCCCGCAGACCGAGAAAGCCCGTGCCAATGTTGGCATGCACGTCTCGACGACCGTTGAAGGGCGCCTTGCTGTCGTTAAGGTGGACGGCACGCAGGTAGGAGAGGCCCACGGTCTTGTCAAAGTCGTCCATGACCTTGGCAAAGCTCTCGGGCGTGCGCAAGTCGTAGCCAGCGGCAAAGGCATGGCATGTGTCGAGGCAGACACCCACACGCTCCTTGTCCTCGACGCCGGCAATCATGGTGGCCAGATCGGCAAACTCATTGCCCACGGTAGTGCCCCCGCCAGCCATGTTTTCGATGACTGTGACCACCCTCGACGGTGCCGTGTCCCTGTGAGCCCTGTTGATGGCCTCGGAGATGGTCTTGAGGGCCTCTTCGCGGGTAGAAGAGGTGGCTGCACCGGGGTGGAAGTTGTGGAGACGTATGCCGAGGGCCTCGCAGCGCCGCAGATCGTCCACAAAGGCATTGTAGGCCTGCGTCGCCTTGGCCTCGTCCTTCTGGGCCAGGTTCACGAGATACGAACCATGGGGGAGGCAGTGCTTGGCCGCATCGTAGCCGGCCTCTCGGCACGCCTCGTGAAATGCGTCACGTGCCTCGTCGGTTAAGGGCGTGCTCCGCCAAGTACGATGGCCCTTGAGGAACAGGGCAAAGGCGTTTCCGCCAATGGATGCCGAGTTGGCCACGGCCTGCTGGACGCCGCCGGCAATGCTCACATGGGCTCCAATGTACATTTTCTTCTGCAAAGACGAGACATTTGTCCGTGCAGAGATCGTTTCTGGGACTTTTGTGTCCTTTTTATTGCCATTCTTTTCTTTTGCGGCACTTTTCTTGGCGGTTGTCTTTGTCTTTGTGGCCATCGTTGCTGCGAGTAGGGGGGATCCAACACGGCGCGTCAAAAGACTCTTCATTGCCATTTACATCATTTCGACGCGTAGTCACATGATGTAATTAGTCCCACATGATTGCTTCTACTCTTAGCATTGGTGAAGCGTCTTTTTGTTCCTAATCGTAGATGTGATCTTTCTATTTAAATGTAATCTATACCGTAACACCGGCTGGCTGTGCTTCTCCTTCCTCGTTTATGGGATCCATGGCCCGTCCGGCAGTGGCTTCGGCATGTGTCTTGCGTGCCTTTTGGGGGGCTTCTTCCTCACCAAGAGCCCGTTTTGCTGATAGAGCTTGCCCAGACTTGGCCTTTGCCAGCCGCCGTGCTTCGTCCGAGGCTGCCTTCTTTTCCTTCTTCACTTTTTCTATTAATTCCTTTGTTTTTTGGACAGAGTCTGGGTCCAGCCCCAGGGCCTTGTCAAGAGCAAGGGCATCTTGCATCATGTCCCCATGGCCCAGAATCCTGCAAACATCCGTGTAGCTACGCCCCCGTGCCAGACCGTTCTGCTCAGACACTTTACCAGGCATCAGCTGGGCAAGAAGGAACTTTGTATTGGAGAACCGGTTGCCTGCATGGATGGTATAGCGTATATAGTGCCTCACGACGTCCTCCCACGGGGCCAGACCACCGTCTGCCTCGCTGCGGAAGCAGCTCGAGTTCTTCTCTGCCGCCGTGGCAATCATGGCGCCGTCCACGCCGTATTCTTTCATCAGCGAAAGGCCCTGGTCACGCGACACCACATCGCCATTCATCAAGCAGGCCACACCAGCCTCGTGGCACACCTTCCGGATCATGGGTAGCTGGTCCCGGATGGCACGCTCCCGGGGACGCATCGGCGTCGTCCTGCAGTGCACGGTGAGGCCGGTAATGCCTGTGCGGACGAGTTTCCGGACAAGGGCCTCTGTGTCCGCAGGGTCCTTGAGAATGCGGATTTTGACGCTGATGCCAATGTGGTATGTGGGCGTGATCTCCTTGACAAGGGCTTCCAGGATGGACACGAGCAGATCCGGCGTTTTGAGGAGAGCAGCGCCCATGCCGCCATCTGTGGAAAATGACTTGGGACAGCCTGCATTCACGTCGATGCCGGCCACGTCCTGGGCGACCATGCGCGCAGCCTCGACGGCAAGCGACGGCGTGCATGTGCCCATTTGGTAGATGAGCTTGTCCTTTTCCAGATGAGGCTCGATGCGGTAGATAATGGACGGCTTTACAATGCCGTCAGCACCCGGATTTGACGGTGTCCGCGACCATTCAATGCACCCCGTCCGCGCATTCACCTCGCGCTTCGTCCCGATGATCGCCCGGTCAATCGTCTCGGGTCCCCAGACCAAATCGGCGCCGTAATGGAGTGCCAGCAGTCGTGACGGCAGCTCTCCCGAGCGCACCATGGGCGCCAGCACAATCTTTCCTCTGTAGTCGACCCCGCGGGCAGGGACGGGAACGTGCTTTACGGCTTCAGACATGGCGAGTCGTTGGGACAGCCGACGCAACATGAATCATGTCTTGATGAAGTCGGTTCTCGAATGACGTAGTGCGAAAATTATTGCTTATCGATAGTCAGCTGATGCAATCAGTACAGGCGGTGGTGATGTCATAGATTGTAGTACTATTGAAGCTCTAAAAAGACACTGCTACTGGCAGCAATGAAATGTGGCCATGTTGGCGCCGGCTAGACTGCCCGCAAAAACGGACCACTTGCCTTCTTTCCTGCCGAGACAGCGGGCTCCAGGCACTTTCTGTTCCTTTCCTTCATACATCATAATAGAATCTACTGTAGAGGGCGCAATGGTTGTCCAATAGTCCCTGTTGAGCCTGCTCTCCGTCGCAGGTAAGTGGTTGACAACGACCTTGCCGCGGACGGACCAGTTGTCCACGCGGAATGTGTCTGACCGAGGGAATTTCCCGGTAAATGTCGTAGTCAGACACTGCTCGCTCTGTAGAGTAATGGTCTCCGTGTCCTTTGTGGGACAGAGCTTGACGGTGGCGTCCGTCTTGGCAAAGATGCTGCCCTTGGCACATTTTCCAATATCGGCATGCACAGAGCCTTTGGATGCCACAATATCTATAGAGTCGAGTGTATTCGTAATAGACTCATAGGAAACGTCCTTTTCTCTGGCATGAATGGTGAGTCTTGTCCGCATGGCGGGCGTGTCCGAGTAGCATTGAACATTGACGGCGTCGCCTTCCATGGAAGCGCCGGCAACATTGTGCCATTTCCCTTGGATGCAAGACGAAATACGGTCATCAGAGGGGCTGGGCTCGGCTTTGAGCGTGAGTGCGAGGGGGGTAAAGTCGGACTGGTGCGCTTCGGCCGTGCCCACAATGGATCCTGATAAGCTGTGAATGGTTGCCTTTCTCGCCTTCAAACGAAGGCTCTGAACAATGACGTCCATGAACCTTGTCTTGACGGAAAGACCGACGAGTTCAGATTTTGGGGGGATATAGACTGTGACCCGAAGGCGGGCCCTTTGCTCAGGAAGGCTCCCATTCACGGCTGTGGCATCGATCTGGTAGAGGCGGACGTCCTGTTCTCGCTTGGAGGACGTGCTGATATCAATATTGGCCACATAGCCCTCGATCTCTATTCGAGGGTGCTCGTCCTGGCGAAAGACGGCGCATCCAGTGACGGCGGGTATGGAAGATGGGAAAAAATCATACATGTGCTCATAGTGCTCGACGATTTTCTCAAAGAAAATGGGCATGACTTGCATCCTCAACTTTTTCCATGGAAGGGACCCGTCTGTCGGCTCCGGGATGGGGCCGTCGAGCGGCATATCATAGCCATACGAGGTTGTATATAGAGGAGACATTTCTTTGACTTTTTGGCGTGTAAGCGATTCATTGTGTGTCTATATAGCATGAAGTAGTGATTATTTTTTATGCGCCATCATCGTCATCATCTGAGAATGATTTTTATATTATCATCACTTTCCTCATCGAGGGCCATGTCCATCTAAGCGTCGATAATGCCATGCGAGATCGGGGAGGGAGGGCACCGTGATATCACATGACGATCCTCTTTTTGGCAGCTTATACGACGGACGAGGCAAATTCCGCCTCGCATTCCCTATTTTTTTTCTCAGTCTTCTTTGCTTCCATTTTATATTTCGAGGGATTTATTTTCATCATGCGTCTATAAAGCTTTCCGCGAAAGCCCAGCTTTTTTTTCACCTCCCTCATCTTTTCAAAATGTATATTGGAAAACGAGCTACGGTGCCCCAGACAAAAGCGTCTAAGACGACTTTATACATTTTGGTGGGCGTCATTGTTGGCATTTTCGCCGTGTATTACTACTGGATGATGGGTGGCCAACATCAAAAACGAGTCAAAGCTGTCCTCAAGGTCATTTTTTGGCCTGTCCTCTTTACCTACCGAAAGCTCAAAGAAGCCAAAACTAGATCGAATGCCCGTCGAAGTCTCAACCGACAGGAAATGGCGATGCTCAAGGAGAGTCGGCTCCGCCGCGAGGACACACACGCCGCCAAGCCTGGCGAAGACGTCGACACGATCCAACGCCCACCCCCTGCCTATCTCGAGCCGCAGCCATAGCATTTACCTTTTCTTTTTTTTTTTTCAATGTATTTCTTCTAAAAAACTTTTCTTCTTTCCATAAAACATATTACTGCGACGGCGGCGGTGGTGGTGCGTCCGTTGATGACCCCCCTTGCTGCTGCTGCTGGGCGAGGGCCTGGTACCACATGGCCACATAGGCTGCATATCCACCGTATGGCGCATATGGGTCGGCCTCTGTTGAGCCAGCCGTGGCCGTCCCTGGAGCTAGAGCTGCCGCTGGAGCTGCTAGAGCTGGCGCTGCCCCTGCAGCTGCAACTGCCCGCCGTGGCTGCTGCTCCTCGTCATAGTTGAGAGGCCCTCCACGGTAGCCCGTGCTCTCATACTCGCGGCTACGGTAACTAGCATTTCCACCGGAACGGCCCTGCGCAGCATAGGCACTGCTGCGCTCACGCACAGCATCCACCTTTTCGGCGAGGGCCCGCTTGGCAGCAGCAATGGCCTCGCGCGTGCCAAAGAGACTGATTTCGCGCTCATTTTCGCCTACCTGGGTCTTTTCCGTGGGCGTCGTCAGGATGTTCATGCGACAGCCCAGCGTCGCCTGCATTTCGCGGATGGTCTCGCCGCCCTTGCCGATAATCATGCCCACGGCATCCGACGGGATGACGTACGAGTCCGTCACGCGCGCATCTGCGCCCGAGAGACCGGTGGCAATAGCCAGGGACACGGCTGCCGGCGCAGCGCTGCTGGCGGGCGTCCGCGTGTCGCTGTCGACGATCTCCATAATCATTTCCTTGGCGGTCGTCGTGGCCTCGCGCGAGCCCACCAGGTTGACGGGCCGCAATCCATGCACGCTTTTGGCCTCGCCGACAATGTTAATGTGGCACTTGCTCTTCTCCTGCAGGTCGCGGATCGTCTCGCCGCCACGCCCGATAATGAGGCCGACTGTACGGTCCGGGATCATGATCTGCACAGCCTCCTCGCCCTCCTTGAGCACGACGGCGTCCTCATCGTCGGCAACGGCTGCTGCTGCTGCTACTGGCGTTGTGGGCGTAAAGGCTGTCTTGGCACGGGGCGTCGAGGCAGCGCTCTCCATGGTCCGCGCAATCGACGCCTTGGCCAGCTCACGGCCGGCAACAGGCCCTGTAATCTTGCACTGACGGGTGCGGTCCTGCGGGCTCACAGGTGCCAGGAACTGGATACGCACTTGGCTCTCTGTCTCGACACGCCGCAGATTCTCGCCCTGGCGTCCGATAATGAGGCCCACGAGGCTCGACGGAATGTCCAGCACCTCAAAGGACTCGCCGGCGTCCGGCTTGCCGTCACGCGGCGAGCGGCCGTAGCGATCGCCGCGGTCTTCGCGACGCCCGTGGCCTTTGTAGCTTGGCGGCGACTGCGAGCGTGACGAGCGTGCCCGACGCGGCTCGTAGCGGCCGCCGTAGTCGCCCTCGTGGCCACGGGCACGCCGGACATCGCCACGACCGCTATTATAGACCGGGTCTGCCCGGGACGGGGGTGTCCCGAAGGACGGCGTGCCATGGGCTGTCTGGCCGAGGATGCTCTGCACCTGTGCCGTGGCGCGTGCCAGGGCCGCCTGGAGGTCCACAGGGCCTGCAGGGACCGGCGCTGGGCCAGAGACAGGCACTGGGACGGTCGTGGAGGTGGCATTGGCTGCTGCTGCGGGTTGGCCTTGTGCAGCTGCAAGTTGGTTAGACAGTAACCCCTTGGCGGTCGCACACTTACCCAGCGAGGCCAGGATCGATTCCAGGTTATTGAAGTCGGCCATTGGGGTTTATCATGAATCACACAGATTTATTTCCTTGTTCTTTTTTTGAATCTTTCTTTCTTTTCTTTTGGATTTACTCTACACGTACATTCAATGCAGATGAAGTCAAAGAGATGAAAAGTAGATGATGATGATGATGATACAATGGTGGCCGTCGCAGTGCCGTTTCGCGGTATCAAAAGATAAATTGAAAGTCTGAACAACGTTGAACAGAGAAAAAAAGAAAAAAAGAAAAAAAAAAAAAATTAAATG
The DNA here is from genome assembly GCA_020002325.1 of Chrysosphaeria jannelii. Taxonomy (NCBI): domain Eukaryota; kingdom Fungi; phylum Ascomycota; class Sordariomycetes; order Ophiostomatales; family Ophiostomataceae; genus Chrysosphaeria; species Chrysosphaeria jannelii. Next base: position 64,251 of record JAGKRY010000103.1, read on the forward strand.
GAATGGATAATGGCTGGATGCGTCGCATCGAAATTTTCTTGGGAAACGGCGTTTCTGCCGGCAGATGACCTTCTTTTTTGACCGCCTTCTCGTCGTATGTACCACCGTACCAACAGCGACGCACGCATGTGATTCACGAGGGTGCCTTCATGGCGCCGTCGCTCGTCCTCTGAAAATGAGCAAGGCATCGTGAGCAATTGCGTCAGGCTCCTGTGTGAGGCTACACTGGGTGCCTTGTAAGAAAATAAACGGCTTGCTGTCATCCGCGCGGGCTATATAATACGAGTAACCCCTTCCCTTTTTCCTCTGGCCATCGCCATGTCTGCTACGAAAACATTCACCTTTGTCCTGGACGGCGCCGACCCGGCGTCGAGCCTCGAAATCAACACGTCGGCCCTCGCCAACATGACTCTCCAGGGATACGTTGCCATGACAACGGGCATGCATGATGTCGGCCGTCTCTGCATCACGTGCGGCCCGGGTCTGACGCCCATCCTGGAGAATGTCCCGCAGAAGGACACCCTCTTTTTCCACAGAGCCCGAGGGAACCCGGCCAGCGAGGCGTCCATTATCGTCACTGTGGAGGTGCCTGCCACGGCACCAGCCAAGACCATTTTAAACAACACAACCCTGCCCATGAAGCAGCTCTTGGCGTAGTATGAGCGTATATATGTAATAGATGTAGCGTGCAATAAAGTATTACCATCAAAAAAGACCATCACTGTCCTAGGAGCCGCTTTGCCATGGCGGCGGCCTCGTCCGCGGAAAGCGTCTCTGCGGCGGCCTTCTGCGCCTTGTCCGCGTCAAAGACCCAGACACCGCCCGTCTTTTCTGCCGTTTCTTCGACGGCATAGTCCACGGTCTTGGCCAAAGAGAGCAGTGCATTGCTGGGCGTGGCAGCCGTAAAGTAGCGGCGCGGCCACGCCTGCCCGTCGGCCTTTTCCTGTGCCCGGGCCTCGCGCTGGGCATTCTCGACGAGCGTCTTGGCCGTGCTGAGCGCCGCCAGATCGCCACTGGCCACGGCGTCTGCCACCGCCTTCCACGCACGCCTGCTCTCCAGGGGGTGCTGCTTGTCCAGGGGGGCTACCTGCAGAGGGGGCATGGGGGCGGCCGCAGGGTCAAATGCGTCCACAGGCGTCCTGGTCTTGCCGGAGCCCTTGTAGATGCGGAAAGCGCCCGTCCACTGGTCGCTGACGCTGTAGAGGACGTTCTTGGCGTCGCCCGTCGGATAGAGGGCGGCCTTGACGGTGTTTTTCTTGCCGCCGAGCCAGCCCTTGCCGAGGTACTCCATCTTGGCGGTGTAGCCCGTGGAGGAGGTGATGTACGAAGCGCCGTCCAGCTCGACAAAGGGCGTTCCGACAAGCAGGCCCTCGATGTGCAGGGACGGCAGCGTGATGAGGAACGTCTCGGTGGACGAGTCGACAGGCACGGTCAGCAGGGCGTGGCCCAGCTGCTTGACGACAATGGTCGTCGAAAAGGACGCCTTCTGGGCGTTGTAGCCCTGCAGATGCACGCCCGAGGCTGCGTTCTTGATGCTGTACGCGGTGGCCGGCGGGTGGTGGCTCACCTGCTCGCTGACGAGCGCCGTCGGGCCACGGGCGGCGTCGTCCCAGCAGCCGACAAAGAGCTCGCCGAGAAACGGATTCAGGGGCTTCTTCTCGTTGCCCTCGGCCTCGCTGCGGCTGGCGTACTGCTGCTTGAGCGTCGACAAAAACCACTTGAGCACGCGCACGGCCCGCGTCTCGGCGTCCGGGGCCGTGGCAATGTCCGAGAGAAGCTGCGGATGGGCCGCCCAGTAGGCGCTGAACTCGGTGAGGCTCTTGGCCGACACGATGAACGGCGGCGCCGTCAGGCTCGCCAGGTCGCCGTTGAACGAGGCGATCGACTTTTCGTTAGCAGGGGCGCTTGCCGCGGCCACGAACCTTGAGAAATGACGACCAGCTGTCCATTGCTGTCTGCCAGCAGGCCGCGCCGCCGTGAGGCAAGCGCTGACTAAGGCAGGGTCTTACTAAGACGCCCCGTGCGGCATTACTAAGAGCCCTCGCGCTTATTCAGCCCGCGTCGCGCAGACACACCATGGCTTCCGTCGAGGAACACCTGCGCCAGCTCGAAGATGCGCGCCAGCTCGTCCTGCACGATGCCACCGCCTACCCGCTCATTGTCAAGGGCATCTTCCCGCTGCTCGCGCCCTCCATGCACCAGAAACTGCGCCGCTGGGGCGCGGATTTCATCGCAGAGTCCTTCAGCGCGCCGGCGCTGAACAACAAGGAAAAAGAGTCCCTGGGCCTGCTTGTGCTGGGCACGGTGCGCGACATTCTCGCCAAGGAGGGCACCCTCGACGCCCGCACCGACGTGGTGTTCCTCAAGAGCATCGTCCAGATCGCCACAGCGCTCTATCCCATTGCCTTTCGATGGGCCGTGCTCAACGACCAGGACGCGTCGACGTGGGACACGGCCCTCCAGGTCAAGACGTCTGTGCTCTCCATCTGGGGGAGCGGCCCTGCGGTCCTGCAAATGGCCTGTGTCAAGTTTGCCCAGCGCGTTGTCCTTGTCCAGACCCGTGCTGCTGACGGCCGTCCGGATCTTTCCGTGTCCAGCATCCGCAGTGGCCACGCTCTGCTGCGGCCGCCCAGCCTCGAGGCCGAAGCGGCTGGCCTGCTGGACCGCATGCTCGCCGGTCTCGACACGGACGACGCGCTCATCGTCGACGCCACCCTCAATGCTCTCTCTGTCTTTGTGCAGTCGCGCCCAGGCACGGTTGGCCGCATCATGTCCGTCCTGACCTCCTACAACCCCCTTGCCAAGGCCCAGTTTGCCGTACGCACGCTCAAGACGTCTCTGACGGCTGGCCAGCGGATGCGGCTGCGCTCGGTCGAAAAGACGGCGCGAATGCTGCTTCTCTACCTCCAGCGACGCGACCAGAACGGGCCCTATGCCTCCCGCTTGCTGCACCAGGCCGAGAAGATTTTGCGTGCACGGGCAGAGCTCCTGGAGGACCGCAAGCGTGAGCACGAAAAGGAACGCGACCGCGCGGGAAAACGCCAAAAACGCGACCGTCGCGACCGTCCCGAGCGTCCAGCACCTCCCCGGAAGCTTCTGCCGCCCATTGTGCCCATTATTGTGCCTGCCCTGGCCCCCGCGCCGTCCCTGGCAGACGTCTTTGCCCTCACAGACAATGTCCAGCTGCGACGCTTGCCCGCCGCCGGCATCCCCCTGGACCTGGCCGCACGCATCAGCGTTGCCACCCTGCAGCGTCTCGACCCAGAGCTCCTCGCACAAGCGGCCCAGGGCGTCCGCCAGAGACTCGCTGCGTTGGAAGAGGCTGACAAGGCACGGCGTGCGCAGGAGGATGCCCAGGCTCGCGAGCGTGACGACCAGGCCATGGACATGGACGACTCGGACGATTATGAGCCCGAGGACGACGAGCAGATCCTCAACCGGCTGGACAACATCGAGGGGCCCCGCCCGCGCAAGGATCTCTCCGCCATGGCCCTCCCCGAGGCGCCCGTGCTCTCGTCCGACGACGCAGCGTCCATGGGCGAGGCCACCACAGCGCGCATTCTGGACATGGTGCGCACCGAAGCAGCCGCTGTGCGGCCAGTGGCAGCACTGCGTGGGCTGAGCAGACTGGCTGGAGGCGAAGGCGTATGGACGACCGTCCTGGCCCGATTGGCCGCCCGGTGTCCATCGGATGTGCAGGAGCGACTGCGGTCCATGCTAGTGGATCACGTCGCCGGCGACTTTCGCAGACGGCTGGACCTCGCCATCCAGTGGCTCACGGAGGAGTGGTATGCCGATCGGCTAACGTCGGCTACATACGGCCCGTACAAGCGGCTGACAATGCGAGTGATGGACACGATGGCGCCGTTCTTGAATGCACAGGACGCGCGCGTGCTGATCCGCTTCCTCAGCGAGCTGCCCATGCTGTACCCAGAGCTGCTCGCAAGAACCAAGGGCCTCTGCAGGGACCCCAGCATGGTGCCGCTCGCCATGAAGAGCCTGTATTACCTAATCATTATGCGGCCGCCTGTGCGGGACATGGTGCTCGACACGATGGAGGCGATTTACAAAGAGTGTAAGTGGAGAAAGGGAGTGATGGAGGTACTAACGATAGTTCCGGATGCGCGGGAGATGGCGACAAAGCACCTGGAGAGCTGGCGACCGGGATTCCTCGAGGCGCAGAGCAAGGCCTAATATTAGTACATAAATACATAAAATGCATGCTACACCGCCATGACGTAATCGTAGTTAGCTATTCTGCCGCTTGTACCTTGGAAAGTACATTTGCGCGTTGGAAGACCATAAAAACAAGAGAAAAAGAACGAAAAAAAAGAGTTGAAGAGCTCAAGAGCTGTCAGAATGGCGCCGAGTGAGCAGAGCGTGTCCAGTCCGCTGACGGATGCGGATGTTGTGGCGGGAGCGGCGTTGGCGTCGCCGTCAGAGTCGCTATTGTCCGATCTCGACACGGACGACGTCGAAGCAAAACTAAAGAGTGACGAAGCGGAAGAGGCCGAGGCTGCTGGAGAGGACGCGGCCGATTCGGAGGCAGAAACGGAGCGGCTGTATGCGACGCCGGCAAAGACACAAAAGTTTGTGGACGGACTAGGCCCAACGGACGAGACGCCGTCGAAGCGGATTCGAGCGTTCCAGGCGAGTCCGAGCAAGCTGAAGCAACAGACGAGTGTCGACGATGACGAGCTGAGCGAGGGGAAGCGCAAGAGGTCGTTGACGACAGACCCGGAGTCGGATGAGCCCTTGCGGAAGCGACTGGAGCGTGGCAAAGACAAAGAGCCAACGGAAGGAGAAGACGCCAAAGAAGAAGAGGAAGGCGAAGAGGAGGAGGAGGAAGAAGAAGAAGAGGAAGAAGAGGAAGAGGAGGAGGAGGAGGAAGAAGAGTCTGAAGAGGACCGAGTGAGAAGAGAAGCAGAGGAAGAGGCAAGGCGCAAGACGGCATTGGAGAGCATGATGGCGATTGAGAGACAGTTTGCGTCGTTCCGTGACCGTTTATTCCAGGACCGCATGGACCAGATCAACGCCGAGGAGGCGATGCTGGCTGGAGACACGCCGACACATCCACAGTATCTCGCCATGGTGGCCTGCGTCGACCAAAAACGCGACGAAGCCATACGACGGGCACGCGTCGAGCTGCAGCATAATTTGGCAGCGCTGCGACGATGGGCCGTCGGACGTCGCAGCCAGATCCACGCCCAGTACGCGCAGTCTGTGCGCGAGTCCCGTGAGCTTGTCCTCGAAGAGCTCGGCCGCCAGTGGTACCAGATCCAGCAGCGCCGTCGACGCCAAGCGAGCACAGCCTCCGACTACGGGCTTCTCCTGAGCCCACAGCGGACGACACAGGCCTTGGAAGCCATGAAGTACACCAAAGAGGTGTCTCTGCTCGCCGGCGTAGCCCGCCACCAGGGTTTCCCAGCGGCACCGCGTCTTGCCGGAGCGAGCCACGGCCAAATCCGCGACGACTTGGCGTCCATCTTCCGACACCGGCCACGAAAAGACACAGCACCAAAGACACGCACAGAACCTCAGCGGACGCACGAAGAGGACAGCAGGGCACGCGCACGGCCAGCGCCGAGGTCGCCGGCGCACACGATAAGAGCCGCGGGTCAGCAATTTCTCGCCGAAAACGCATGGGCGAACCCGCTGCACCCCGCCCACCGGCGGCCGATGCCGCCGCGACCGCTCAGACACACTGCGGGCCCTGACGGAGACACTCCGGGGCCGCAGACGGCGCCGGCGCAACGCACAGCACTGCCGACAGCACCGCCCCACAGTGACGTCAGAGGATAATTACGTAATTCAAAGGGACATTTTGATTTTTTGCAGAAGACGAAGGAACCGAGAGAAAAGAGAACAAGGAAGAAGCATGTCAGGGTGCGTGAAGGGTGCCAAAGGGGGGAGGTGACGGCGCTGACGACAGGACGGAGCATTCGTCGTACTACGACCGCAAGCTGCGACAGTCGCCGGCGCTGGTGCGGGCACGACGGCCGTATATCGTCAAGAACGCCGTGCTGGGCGCAGGCATCACGGCCTTTGCGGCAGGCGTGTATGCGTACACGATTCACGTGATTGGCCAGGACGACTTCCGTGACGTCAAGGTGCCCGAAGCGGCAGGAGCGGCTGCAACGGAAGGCACGGGCGATACTGTAGCTAAATAAAAGCCATGTACTACTATTTCTGCCAAATGCCGACGCTTTCCTGCTCAACAGCGCGCAGCGCCGTGGCGACGTCCTCAAGCCGCTGGACGACGTCGGCGACGCCGCTGCGCACGCGCTCAAAGTACGCATCGTTGGCTGCGCGTCGCTGCTTCGCCAGACCAGCGTCGGCCGCCGCCTCGGTGTTATCGGCCTCGGCGGTAGCCGCTTCGGCTTCGGCTGGCTCGGTCTCGGCCCACGCCTGGGCCAAGGCCAGTTGCGCCTGCCGCAGCTGCGCAAGACGCGCGTCGTGGCCCTGCCCAAACACACGCGTGTCTGCCGACGCCGACAGCTGCACGTCCTCGAGCGTCGCCTGCATCTCGGCCCAATGCGCGTCCGTCTTGTCGGCGGCCCGCGCCGTCGACGCCGGCCGCCGCGCGACCGAAAAGTCGGCGGAAAAGGCGTCTGGCGACAGGGCGTGGTCATTGCGCGCCGCCGCCGCAGGCTCGGCGATGTGGCAGCGCTGCAGCGTCGGCAGTGAGGGCATGCCGGAGGGGTCCATGTTGCTTGGTAGGGATGATGTCACCGTGCTCAAGTCGCACGTGCTATACTCATCACGTGATAACCAGCACGTGTGGAGGCACGTGCAGACGTCACATGCGCTTTTATGGAGACTCTCCGCGTGACGAGGGCTTTGCCCCTGTGGGGCCCCCATTTTTGCACAGCCCAAAAAAAAAGAGGAGCGAGGCATCACTAGGAAGCGAACGCAAAAGCAGACGCACCGTCACAACGCAACCGCAGTACAGCCAACATGGGAAAGGGAAAGCCTCGTGGTCTCAACGCCGCGCGCAAGCTGCGCGACAACCGCAAAGAGCAACGCTGGGCCGATAAGCAGTACAAGAAGGGGGCTTTGGGCACGGCTTTCAAGTCGTCGCCATTTGGTGGTTCTTCGCACGCCAAGGGCATTGTGCTGGAGAAGGTCGGTGTCGAGGCCAAGCAGCCCAACTCGGCCATCCGCAAGTGTGTGCGTGTGCAGCTCATCAAGAACGGCAAGAAGGTCACGGCATTCGGTGTGTTTTATTCATCTCTTTCGTAGAGCTCTGCTAATATAGTCCCCAACGACGGTTGTCTGAACTTTGTCGACGAGAACGACGAGGTCTTGCTGGCCGGTTTTGGTCGCAAGGGCAAGGCCAAGGGTGATATTCCCGGTGTGCGTTTCAAGGTCGTCAAGGTGTCTGGCGTTGGCTTGCTAGCCCTGTGGAAGGAAAAGAAGGAGAAGCCCCGATCATAGACGGCTTCTCTGCATCATTGCGTGGCTTTTTTCTCAATAAAAATAAAAATAGTGTATGGCTGTCTTTCCGAGTCATTTCTTCTTTTGTTCATTGGTGATTACATCAAGCGCGGCGTACTGCCACCATTGTGTGCATCCTGTGGCTAGCTAGTGACTGGTGCACCGCTGCAAGTAAGAATCGCCTTTATGGCGCCTCGAAAATCCCAAGAAATAAATAAAATATCACACCATCTTTGTCTCTCCAGAGAAGTCTTGAGAAGACAAGCAAAACGAGTTCTTTTTTGCAATCACTCGGATCAAGATGACCATCAATGGCATATTTTCCACCATCTCTGCACGTCAATGGCAGACACTTCCGTATCGTTTCAAAAGAAAATGTTTTTTTGTGGCCACAGGACATGCATTTCTTCTTCACTCTATGGGAGGTCGGCTCTCCATAGATGACACCGTGATAGACATTGAGAAAAGTATCCATAGACTCTCCTGTAAAAGACTACCTCGGCAGCTCTCGCATTCATCAAGACAACTGGCAAGCATTCTCTTTACAATGACAATAATGGACCTTTAGTACATCATATGGACTCTTTAATGGGGTATAAGTTTTTAAGACATCTATGGGATACGAGACGTTTCAATCATGCCACTGCCACCTGCTCTGGCACCTTGCGCTCGTTTCGCATATAGTAATCCACCCCGAGGCCTGCCGTGATGACTCCCCCCGTCATCAAGCACCCATTCACAAACCACCACCAGCAGTTCCTCACGCTCTCCAGACGCACGCGCCGGATCATCACGGCCAGCGTCAACGCAGCACCTCCACAACTACCCACAAAAAATGCCGGCCCCGCCCCAGCAGCTACTCCAGCTGCCGCCAGGAGGCCTATTTGGGCCGTGCCAAGGCCGGTCAGGAGCAGCTTCGTCTTGGCCCCATGCCGCACCACAATCGACTTGATCCCCGCCTTGGCATCGTCCTTGACGTCCATGTGTGCGTAAATCATGTCATAAAGAACCGTCCACGCTACATTACTCGCATACAGCGCCATGGTCGCCATACGGGCGGTTGCGTCGGTCACCAGGTCGATCCCCAGCGCCGGAAACCCCATCATAGCGCCCCAGGAAAACGTCAAACCCAGCACAAACTGTGGATAGTACGTCACCCTCTTCATCAGCGGATATGCCGCCACGAGAACTACGCTCGGCACGCCGTAGTAGAGGCACGCTGTGGGTAGCTGTAGCAGCACGCCGAGGCCTACGAGCATCTGGGCACCAGCAAAAACGACGGCCTTTTGGGGCGTCACTGCACCGCGTGCAATGGGCCGCAGCCGTGTCCGCTCGACATGAGGGTCCAGATTGCGGTCCCAGAGGTCATTGATAGTGCATCCAGCGCCGCGCATCACCACGGCCCCAGCAAAAAACAGCGCCGTCGTGCTCGCCACCTGTGCTGGACTCGCTTCCACCATGGATGCAGCCATCAATGTTGACCACACACACGGAAAGAAGAGATAGTATGACCCCGTCGGCTTATCCAGACGAATCAGCTCGGCATACGGCACCCATGACGCCGGCAAACGGCCCAAGAGGCCCGTCGTCGGCGCTGTATACGGCGCCATCGCCACTTTTGTCATGTGGCGCCGACGACAGAGGCTGGCCATGGCATTCCCCACGACCCTTTCCCGGCAAGCACGCACCGCCAGCATTATTATTATTTATTTTTTCTTTTCTTTTTCTCTATATTCTTTAAAAAAGCATCAAAATTAAAAATCGTCATGATGACCCTTTTTCGATTTTTTTGGCGGTGAGTTTTATTACCGGTAAATAAAATGGGCGGTGCTCGTCATCAGCTTATTCGTCGTTTCTGTCCGCTCGTATATATGTAATATTAAAGGCCGCATATTGGACAGCCATCGTTTGGCATTACCTCTTACGCATCATATGCAAAGTCTCCGTAGCTATCCTCCATAGAAATCCAATCATTTTTTTTTCTTTTCACCAAAAGGAATATCTTTCATGTATAAATCATGCTACACCCCTTCTATGCGCATCACCTCTCCAACACTTCAATATGTCTCTTTTCAGCGTCTATCTCACCAAGAAACTCTGTTCATATGATAAAAAATTAAAACGGGTCCCTCCTGATGAATACTTTTTTGAAGTTAATCATGGCTTTGGCAATGGTTTTGAAGATAATGTAAAGATTAGCATTGATCCACGCGTTCCTTACCAAAAAGGCACTGTATCCATCTCTGGAATGGTAACACATCAAGTTGGTGGCCTCGATTTTGATCAAAACTACAAAAACAACTTGAAAACAATTTTTATTGGCGCCATCAAAAATACACAGAGTGATGGCGCCTACACGGATGAGTACAAGGGACAGGTTATAGAGGTCATCAGAAATGTACGTGTTCCCGCAAGCTCTAGTGACAACTATGCCCTCTGGGTCGATAGTGTTTTGGTGCAGCTGTATAACAATGCACACATGTTTAAAAACAATAGCGTCAGATATTTGAACAGTGAACAAACCTCCAAATACTTAACAACCATGGCAGCGACATATGCAAGATGCAGCACGAGGCACTACAAGGATTGCAATGACCGGCAAAATGAAATCCTGGGGCTCACTGAAGACGTGGTAAAGGAATTTGAAAACCGAGGGTCTAAGTATGTAAAGTATCCTCAGCTAAACGCTCTGCTGGAGGCTTCCTTACTTTGGACCAAAAATGAATTCATCAATTCGCGTATCGAAGATGTCGCCTCTCCATATGCGTTCCAGTCACAGCGAAAACTTGAAGAACTTGACAAAGTTAATGCAATGATTCAAAATGATACAAACATATTCACCTCTTATGCCAACAGAGTTTTGGCTGTATATAATAACAAGTCTTCGAGCCATAAAAGAATTCGATGGTAGCAAATGGTTTTTAATGACACCCACCGATTGGTTTTATTTTTTTTCGGTTTTGCCTTTTGTATTTGTGATATAGCTTCCTACAAGGTTCGTTCTAGCGATCTCCACCTTCACCGCCGGGTGTATTGTACCAGCTTTCAAGTGGTATGGGGGAAGGAGGCCATAGAGGAGGCCATTTTATATTGATGGTATATGATAGGATAGTTTTCAATGTATTTATAGTTAAGATTGATTATGTGCTCGTACATTTGCCGCTAGATATCTAGTGATCGGGCCTTGGCTTAAGCTTATGGTCACAAACTTAGTTACGAAGATTGCAGTGACGTTATCTCACTGAAGCCAAGTGTTATGACGCTTTTTCATAAGTATGGACTCTACCTAGTTTTCCCAACTGCAATATCAGAGTGACGCACGTCCGGATATCAAGTTCAGCCACTCACTACCTTCTGTTGCAACAATGCCTAATGCCCCATTTTAGCCCAATCTAGGTATTCTCTAAGTTGTGACTTTAATAGACTCTGAGGTAAATGCTGCTCAGTAAATCAGCAAACGGTGCCACACACAACAGACTCTCTTCCATGCCTCCATATACAGAATCGCAGTACATACCAGGTAGCTACATTACCAGAGAAAAGCCACAAAGTAGCTCTTCTCTTTGGGAGCCTGTAGTTTTCTCATCTAAGAAGGGAAATATTAACTCTTATTTGGCTTTGCAAAAAGCATAAACTGCCACCATGGTCACTCTTTTATGGAGGCATAGACTCCCCGTCGCATCCTTTGAAAATGGCATGTTCTTCTCTCTACTTTACAAGGAAAATTAGAAAAGAATACAATCCTTCCTGATGACTACTTTTTTTAAAATGGTTCATGAATTTGGCAATTCGAACCCTGATAGCGTGAAAATAAGCATTGATCCACATAGACCCAGAACAAAATGCACGATAGAAACTATCGGTGACATGACAATGGATGCTAAGAAAAGGGAATTTGACAAGAACGGAAAAAACGACTTGAGGACGCTCTTCATGGGCTATATCAAAATGAGCTTTAGAAACGTATCTCCCGCAACTTATACTGATTACTTTAAGAATCAAGCCCTAGAAATGTTTGACAGTGTACTTGTTCCGGCGAATTCAAATGGAGACTATGCTCCCTGGGTTGATGCCGTAATGGTAAAACTTCAAACAAATCGTGATCCACTTGAAGAAGGGATCTCTACGCACTTTCACAAGTCTAGAAGCCTCAAAGAACCTCAGCTCCATGGCGGCCATCTATGCTCGGTGCAATACGAGGCACTATAAGATTTGTCAAAAGGGACAGTATGCAAATCTAAAGGCTATTGAAAAGTTAGTTGCTAAACTTGAATCGAAGGAAAAGCATCACATGAATGACCAGAAGTTTCTATCTCTAGAAGTTGTGTCTTCTGAATGGATTAGAAATTAATATGCCATGGAGAGTATTCGTCGTGTTGCACGCCCACCAAGGCACAGCGGTGAGGAACAAGAATATACAAATGTTGATAGAGTCATTTTTGAACAAGCAACAAGATTTAGATTTTACGCAGAAAGAGTTCTAGATGTATATGGTACATATCCTGGTAGTGAAATATCTTTTCCAGAACGTAAGAGCATCTTTAGCTCTAGTAAAAAGAAGTCGGGGCTAAAGTAGGTTGTAAACTAATTTTTCCTCAAGATGGATAGTATGAAAACGTGGTTTTTAGGTACGAGATATCTCCTAGATAGTAAAATAGACAGTGGTAATTCTGGTATGAAAAAAAGGCGGAGGTGCCGAGTGTGGGGCAAGTAGTGGGACTGGTAATACTCTCTTTGTTTGAGAGATACAGTGGCACGCACCATAGTATAAATGAAGAGGAACGGGGCTTGGGAGAGGAGGGGAGGCCCATCATCGGCAGAATACAGGATCTTAGATAATTTAGACTTAGTCTAGCACCTTTATTGGTCGCTATACCGCTAGACGACCTCGGCATATCAGCTTAACAAGGTCACGATGAACTGACCCTGCTAGGTCAGCGTGGCCACTAGCACACCCAGCTGGGCCAGCCTGTACAACTCCATTACTAGACCAAGTCCTCCAACACTTCGGGTGTGGAGTGGTTTGGTTTAGTGTTGGGCTCGGTTGGCTCAGCGGGGTTTAGAGCATAGGGGCCGTTCCTCCCCCATTGCCCTTAGTAGGTACCTAGCTTGGAGTTAAGCTAACACCATTTCTAGTGAGGATGTAATACCTCTACCACTTGCAACCTGCTTTTCCCTACACCATTTCACCTCTTCACCAGCAGATTGTTGACTTGGCTCCAAGAAATATTAGGCTAGAATAACGTAGGCCGTGGATCTAGCTATTGGAAAGGCAGAATGCCACTGCTATCAACAAGATTCCTTAAATTAAATATCACCTTTAAAAATCATCCAGGGAAGTATTGTGGTGATTTTTTGATAGAACGAGTTTGCCATATAATTTGACTGTCTGCCTCTACCTGATAGGGTCCAGCGGTGACGTACATCAAGATCAGTGATAAAATACGTCAGGTTTAGTTTCATTCCTTTTGTTGTGTAATACTACTTGTTTAATGTCCCATTTTGGCTCTTTGTCTAAGCTTTTTGAGCCAATAGCATGATAAAATGGCATATGATCTGACATGCTTGCGAACCTGTTCTTTGCGCTCATACGTATAATTGTAATATACATGACTAAAGCAAAATCTCAATGCAGCTCTTCTCTGGAAGCCCTTTTCCACTTGAATCCACAAAAAGCATAAATTGCCACCATGACCCTTTTTCACGGAGGCATTAACTCTCAATCATACTTTTTAGAAATGGCTGAAACTTCTCTCCTTTGTTTTTCAAAGCAGATTTTCCAGGTTGGCAAAAAACAGAAAAGAGCTCGGCCTGATGACTATTTCTTTGAAATCGTTCATGAATTTGGCAATTCGAACCCTGGTAGCGTGAAAATAAGCATTGATCCACATAGACCCGGAACAAAATGCACTATAGAAACTGCCGGTGACATGACAATAGATGCTAAGAAAAAGGAGTTTGACAAGAACGGAAAAAACGACTTGAGGACGCTCTTCATGGGCTATATCAAAATGAGCTTTAGAAACGTATCTCCCGCAACTTATACTGATTACTTTAAGAATCAAGTCCTAGAAATGTTTGACAGTGTACTTGTTCCGGCGAATTCAAATGGAGACTATGCTCCCTGGGTTGATGCCGTAATGGTAGAACTTCAAACAAATCGTGATCTATTTGAAGAAGGATCTCTACGCACTTTCACAAGTCTAGAAGCCTCAAAGCACCTCAGCTCCATGGCAGCCATCTATGCTCGGTGTAATATGAGGAACTATGAGGACTGTCGAAACAGGCAAGATAAAATTCTAGAATCTATTGGAGAGTTAGTCCAGGATCTTGAATCGAAGGCTAGACATAAAACCTCCTTATATCATATAAATGACCCTCAATTTCTCTCTCTAGAAATTGTATCTACTCAATGGATTAATAACAAGCATTCTATGGAGAGTATTTGCAACGTTGCACGTCCATCCAGAAACAGCGGCGACATCCGACATTACAACGATATTGATACAGTCATTTTCAAACAAGCAACAAGATTTAGATTTTACGCTGAAAGAGTTCTAGATGTATATAACAAGCATCGTCCCGCTGGTACAGATCCCGGCAGTGAGATACCTTTTCCAGAACCTAAGAGCATTTTCAGCTCTAGGAAAAAGAAGTGAGGGGGAGGCGGACATACCACCCCTCAAGATGGATTTGCTATGAAAATATACTGTCTATTATGCACAAGTTATTTTCTGAATAAATAGGAAAAAACCGCAAGTTTTTATTTATTAGTTAGTTAAAGATTTAATAGTATTATCAACTTCTGCGAGGCTTCTTTCTAGTTGGTTTAGAGGAACTTGCATTGCTTTTGGTGTCAGGTGCATGCATAGAGCTTCCCTCTGCATCACTACGCTGCGTATACTTGAGCCGCGGCTGCCGATGAGACATGTCAAGCGTCCCATTTGCTACGGACAAGAGGGCCCTATTGACAAGCCCACTTCTGCCACATTCTGGACATTTGATATATTCTTTATTTAAATCTGTTTGCATTGAGTGGCTTTCCATTGTTTTGGAGACCAAATTATAAACGCGATTTCTATTGCAGTTGGTGCAGGCCTGATCTAGGCGACGGTTCAATCTTATAAGCTCACTTGGGAGTTTATGGTGGCAAGTGCTACATGTCGGAAGTTGGTGGTACTCAACTTCCACGGGCGAGGTGGCTCCAATCAGAGCTCCAAAGGTAGATATGAGTCTATATATTTCCTCATCACAGATGGGGCTCCCTCCACACACTTTGCAAACTTGATTCATTGTTACAGCCGTTCTTAGTTCTAGGAGTATGTGAAAGTTAGCAGAATTAAGCAATGGAATTGCCATTTTATATGCTAGACACTAGCATCACTGTCACCTACTTAACAAGGTATATTTGTAAGATTTCTTTATCATGATGTTGCTTCTTCCTTATGACTTTGAAACCGATACTATTTAAACCGGCACTATTACATCTCACTGTCCGAATCTATGCCTAGCGTCTGTTTCGAAGTAACAGTACCAGGAGCTTTTGAAGTCACATAGGCACATTTTTCCGATCTAATCCATCTCTGTTTACTGTGGAAGTCTATTTTTAACACCGTATATCAACATTATAAAAAGATAGTTGGGATAGCATAGCCAAGCACCTAGACCGAGCCACTCCACATCACAAGTACAGGAGGGCTTGGCTTGTAAGACATTTTACGGGATGTCCCAGATTGGTATACCACATCATGGGCCCCTGATATTAAAGCCAAAGGACTCGTAAGGACATAAGTCATGGCTATCAATCTTGACATCGATTCCTGACTTTCGACCCATAACGGGCTGACCTACGGAACTGCCGCCAAAAGTATACTAAAATGATTGGACGATACCTATTCTTTAATATAATTCCGGCAGGCAGCGACACATAATACTGAAGTAGGGTGTTATGGTGTTTCGCTGTAAGACTAGTTTTAGCCAACAATTTGCCGAACTGAAATGCTAGTGTGATGTCCTCCTATGAGAGGGACCGCTGTTGGAGAAAGCGAGGAGAGCTCTTTAAAAAAAAAAGAAACAAAATGAGAAGCAAGTATCATTTTCAAAGAAAAGGCGTACAATCACCTCTAGCTACCTTATATACCCTGCCTCCTCCGATGTCCGTCGATCCTACTAGTACCGATGCCTCGTCGACCCTATTCATTGCAGTGATATTCGCTCTTCCACTCCAAGCTCGCTATCTTCCAATGATCAGCACAGCCAGAAGTGAAAAATGCAAGGATAAGTGTGACGGAACAGGGCCCTGAGGCCCGTCCGATCACAACCCAGAACGGAACTACACCCGAATGAATCAGTCCTAGAGTTCCAAAGGAAATATCTCGATGGGGAGAGAAAGAAAGGGAACTAGGGAAGGGCTGTTCAGGCAGCTTAAATAGGAGAGCCAAACGTGCCCGTTTGCACCGTAGGTGTTTGCACGTAAGGCGGTGTGGCGCGGGACCT